>QRFJ01004294.1:0-20052 GCA_006176705.1 Cocos nucifera | reverse complement strand
TGGGTAATCCTATTACCTTGTAGATGATCCTGATTGCAGTGGAAGGTTCTGGATCTAGCCACGCAAGCGCCTGGCCTCTACGGTATCCACTTTGGGTTGGATTAGAGATCCTCTTCTTCTCTATCATGCCTCCAAAAATCAGATCTGGATCTAATCTGGAGGATCTTCAAAACTCCTTTTGAAGATCAGCAGTCGTCCTTTGAGCAGTGCAGCCTTCTTCTTTTGATCTGCCTTTCTTTTGATCTGGAACGCACCAACCTAGTCCAAAACTCTTTTGGACGTGGAGGGAGAAGGAGGAGAAGTTTTAGGCATGGAGGAAGAGGGGAGAGGCAGCCTTGGGGCGTGGGAAATCTCTATTCTAATTGCATTAGCATTGAATCTGAGTTGGGCGAGGGTCTTATTTATAGACTAAGCGTTGATCCAATCTCCTCTTCTCCCAACCAATCACAACCCTTTGTGAAATCAGATCTAAATCTGATTGTGGGAATAGAGACCCCTGGATTCTTCCTTAGAGGGCGCTAAAGACCAGTCAAACTGGATTCTTAGTAGAACTCTGATTGGAATCCAAAAGGGAGGTGGAGTCCTTGTCCAACAAGGACTCAAAGGTGCCTCCAACTTGGGCTCACGCCACCCTTGGCGTGCGCCTTCTCTCTTGCCTCTCCTTCTATCCATCCTACAGCCCATAGCATCCAATGCCTAATAGATATGGTTGTCTTCCTGATGTAACTGAACCACTATGACCAGTCGAGAATAATCAACCCCGGGAAGAGCTCACACATTTATAATGGTGGAAGACCTTAGACTTGATCTTTTCTTTGGAAGATTTGATTTAGGTCTCTTTAAACTTGACTTGACATAGCCATAACCATTATGACTAACCTAGTGGTATGGGTTAGCTCGGATTGTAAGCCATCTTAGATCTGGACTGGGCCAACAAATATGGCCAGATAAGTAAGATCGATGGAAGGGATATGCCATTAACTCGATAAGAACGTATTCGAGTCGAGTAGTTTTCAATTAAAAATCAGTCGGTCGTATCTACCAAACTTATCTTAGACACGAAATTATTGAGCCAGAACTAATCGGGTTAGCCCCAGACTCTAACCATTGATCCTAATTAGGTCTTAACTTGATCAATCACTCATGTGACTTGACCTTGATCCAAACTTAATCTTGTTAGGCTGATCAATTTAAATACTCTTGATCCTACCTAACCAACTCTTGATTCGGTTTGATCAACTGCTAGACCAAATTGAGCTACCCAAGTCCGAACCCAATTTTATGAATATATCTTAGATTTAAAAATTCTTAATTTTAGATTTAATATATTTTATAATCTTAATTCTTAAGTAAGTTTAGGATTCATAAATAAAATTTGTATATAAAATTTTAAGATTTCAGAATTTAGAATTTTGTAGAAAATAAGTTTTTGATTTTTGATTAAGGACGAACACGCAGCACCCCTACATACCATAAGAATATCCCATCGAATGGAAGGAGAAGATCTTTAAATCCTACTTTATTCTTATGACTGGACGGTCAAGAAAAATATCTTAATCAGAAACATGATAAATCTATAAAACTAGTTAGATCTACATCATATATCATATATATAAAAAATTAATCTAACTAAAATTGTGTTTTGTATACATCTCATGTATCATATCATGCATATTTTTAGATCTAAATTATCTCATAAATATCTAAAAAATAAGATTTAAATTTAATTATATTAAATTAAAATTTATTCTAGATAATTTTATAGAACTATTCTACAACTAGTCTAAACATGCATCTATCATATCTCATATGAATAAATTAAATAAATTTATTTTATATTTTTTAGATCTAATTATAATATTTATAATATTAAAAAATAGTAAATAAATAGATCTAAAAATTATAATTAATTAAATTAAAATTATGATCATGCTAGACTACACATAGAATAATTCTATTCCTAGTCTAGTCATGCATCTCATACATCTTAGATCTAGATTATTTAATTTTTAATTTTATAATTTTAAATCTAATCATATCTAATGTGATATCTAAAATCATCTAATTATTAAATCAAAAATATATTAAAATTATATCTAATGAATTATGGAACCTGGCTCTGATACCAGTTGAAGGGAAAAGCCTTATTTTTTGGATCAGGTTCATTCAGATATGATTGGATCAAAAGAGATATTTCAAAAAAAAAAAATTTAAGATCCTAATCAGGTCTAAGATTTCTCAAATCTAATCTTAAAGATTTGATAATAAAAAAATAAAAATAAAATCTAATTTAATTATATCTTTATTTTGGGTAATCCAATTATCCTGTGATGATCTCGATGTTTGCCTGAGGTTCTGGATGTAGCCATGCAAGCACCTAGCCTCTATCGATATCCACTCAAGCAGAATCTGGATATCTTCTCCTTCTTAATTAATTTTTCAAAGATCAGATCTAGATCTGATCTTGAAGGTCTTCAAAACTGCTTTTGAAGAACAATCATTGTCTCTTACAACAGTGCTTCCTTCTTCCTTTCCAGGCGCCTTTCACTTACTTGGATCGCACCTTGTTCATGCCCAAAAGCCCTTGGGCGTGGAGAGGAGAGAGAGGACCAGAGGGTGGCATGGAGAAAGAGGGAGAGAGGCTTTGTGGCATGGGCTAAAGATAAAAGAATTAAATTCTAGGCGCAGATAGGATTTATATAGACCCTACTGCGCAATGTAGTGCCACATCATCCAAGCCAATCATGGCCCTTTATGCAATCAGTTCTAAATCTGATTGGTGGGATGACATCATCTGATCCAATCAGATGAGAGACCCATAAAACCCTCCTAAGATGATGCCAAGACTAGATCAAACAAGACTTCTTGGTGCCACACATTTTAATCCCCTAAAGCAACCCTAGAGTCCCATCTGTTTGGGACTCCAGCTTTGTCCTCATGGGGCGCATGCCTCCCTAGGCATGCACCCTCTTCCTATCTACATTTTAGTAGGGGGATGAGTCCCCAGGTACTCTCCTATGGGTGCATGACATATGGACAGATGTCTGTGTCTAGGGTCAATATTTGACCAATGTCTGAAAACAAGATTTAGCAGATGATAGAAAATGATAGGTATTATTTTAAATTTATCTCATAAATTAAGACAACCCTTTTTTATCCTGGACAAGCTCTAGTCAGACCATATAAAGGTTCTTGAGTGAGCCCAAATAAATTTGGCTCAGTCGAGATAAGCTTTAATGATTGTTAAAGGAGAACATTAGGCACAATCGTGTGCTAGCATGATTTTCTTGAACCTAATTGAATCTTATTCAAATCAATTAAACTAGGTTAGTCTAATTGATGACATCCTGATCCAAATCCTTATTTGTGTGACCTAGTTAGGTTCAATTTCGTATGGTAATGGGATAAGTCACAATCTCTATCATCGACATCATCGAAATACCTTCCAATGGATCAAAACTTTTTTGATTCAGACAACTAGTATGATCGATCATCCAAATCATTCTAATTGCTCTCAAAATCTACCAATGACACCTAGCAGCATATGATGGCAAACCATCAGAACTGAAAGTGAACCTCTCGGTGCAGTTACCTGTGTGATTAAGTTTCTCTATCTTGAGCCCCGATCGGATTAGGATTAAGGTGATCTCATCAAATCCTAATTTTCGTCATATGAATTAATCATTCGATTCAAGTCCAATGTGAAAACCCTAATAGAAACTCTTTCTATTATTTCATTGTATCATGGCCATGGGCTTATAGACTTGATTCTCATGATCATCATAGGACTGCTCCTCATCTACCGAGGTAGATAGATCTTCTATTGGTGCAATATATTTCCTATAATGAACATGCTATAGCCAACATATACCTCAGGATTCCGAATGGCTAGGAGACCGAGTTATGGTATAGTCAAACTATAACACCCTTAAGGTGAATTATCGATGCACCTTAGGTCAAAGAACTAGATACACCACTGTAGCTTCGAGCCAGTCATCGACGAGAAGGTAGACTTTCTTATAACTGCTCAAGGTGGTCATGCTCAGTGCCCTCGTTCTCTAATGAGTACCTGTACTCTTGCTCCAATATCTTTATACTATAGATTCAAGACATCTATCCAAAAGAAGTGATCGTACACCAATATTTTGGATCAATCACCATCCTCATGATGATCCTATGGTCGGAAGCATTTTATGAGTTAATAATGAAAATTCATATCTTAAATTTTCAACTCTTGAAAATATGAACTATCATTACCATTAACTCAAGGGATGTATCGTAGACACTTTCAAATACACACTATGATAGAAAATAACTTATTTTATTATTTATAATTAAAATTATAATTTTATCCTTAGAAGTGTATTACAAGTGTCAGCCAATCTGGCTTCTAGGGCACACATATCTAATAGAGCTATCTCAAACCTACGACTGAACTCATCGCTCATCGTAGCTAGCATAATGCAGTGTACCATGGTTCGATCACTAAGCCACTTCTGATAAGTGTCTCTGACTGTTCCACGTTCATTGGCAGCTGGCTCCTCAGGTGCAAGATCCATCAACACATATAGGATCCGTTCATAATTCAGGATAATCTTCAACTTTCGATACCAGCTATCGAAGTTGGATCCCACCAACTTATCATTATCCAAGAATGATCGAAGCGATAAGGAAGTGGCCATGTCTGCACAAAGAAAAAATAAAATCTAATTAGTAATTGATTCATTAAACCTAAAGATTTGGACTTTAATCAAAAGGTTTTTTCCACTATTTTATTCGAATTGGTAGCCTCTATCTCTAATTTGAGGAATTATCCTAATTTCTTAGTGGATACTAGAATCCACATAGATTGCACACGAGCCCAATTTTGGTTGGCCAACCCATGTACATCTAAGCGTAGGTTCATAACCGATTATTTCTCCAAATAATTTTTAGTAATTAAATTTTGCCCTAGCCCCTGATCAGTTGGCTTTGGCCTTCTCAGAAAAGGGTCCAGTTAGGTCCAACCATTAACATGACCATACTTAGTCCATCTAACCAATGAATGATCAGGCCCAACTTTGGTTGGCCTACCTAACCACCATTTAGAAAGATGTATCAAAGAGATCATATAATGAATGATAATTCCATCAACCGATAAGCACTAGGCCTTTGGGCCTCCAATGATTATCTAACTGATGGACCCATTATCATCCACTTTAATAGGAGGCTATGATCCAGTTATCATATAACTATTTCATTTTAGGAACCTAATAATTTTAGAAGATTTATTTATAGAAGTGAGTAGGTCAGATTAACCAGCTTGTCATGATCATCCCACTGGCTTCACCAAGTCAGCTTAAGGGAGACCACTAACAGGCTGGTCTAGGAGTACCTAAATCAGTCACACTAATTTACCTAGCTGACATGGGTCAGCTCAAATAGTCAAGTGATTCAATCAAAATATAATCTCACCAAAAGATCAAGTAAGTTCAATCAATGGAAGGGTCTGTCAAAACTTGCTTTAGACACCATCAGAAATGGCCAGGTAAGCAGGCTACCAATTAAAAACCACCAGTCTGGTTTACCTTAGACCCCAACTGGTTTAATTAGTTTTAATTAGATCAACCTAACAGTTCGTGCTAGATCGCATAGCCAAGAATCAAGTCCATCTTGGGTCTTGTTAAAGATATGGACTTGACTAACTACAACTATTGTAATTGATCTAGAGAATCCTTAACCTAATCTAAGATAATAATTGATTAGATTTAGTCCATTCTCTAATTAAGCCCACTCTTTAATCTAACCCTGGTTCTAACCCAATTAATGGACCTAATCTCCACTAACCCATTTAACCCAATGTGTTATGATTTATGTCTTAGGATCTTCAATTCACAATCTTAGATCCTAATCAATCAACTTCTTAATTCTCAATTAAGTTTTGGGCTGAGGGTTGGGGTTTGGCTTTTTGAAAATGATTTTCATATTTATAAAATATTTTTACAACATGGTTCTATCAACCAAGTTGTATGTTTGATTCATAATCAATATACAAGTAAAATAAACATAAAACTACTTTAGATCTAATCTAAATAGATTTATGTAATTCAAATAGTTTCAATAATAATTGTTGGTACAAAATCTGGTCGATGTCGGATCGAGCTGAAGTTGAGGAAGAAGAGGTTGCCATCGGTGATCTGCAAAACAAAGTTTCATCCAGAGTCAGTGGTGGTGGCTTCGGTAGGATCCTTCGACGATCAAGTTAACTCTTCTAGCCAACATGAATGGAGTGCTCAGAAAAGAGTTCGATAGAGTTTCGAGAAGGAGAAGAGAGTTTAGAGAAAATATATCTGAGGATCTCTTCTTATGGATGAAGCCTGTAGCGGACTGATAGTGACAGCCATAACCGTCCGATTGTGGGCCACTCGAGATCGCATGGAATTTATTATGGAGAGAAAGATGTCGCCAGACTGATAGTGACAGCCATAACCATTCGATAGTGGGTTGCTCGGGGCTGCATGAGATTTGCTATGGAGAGAGAGGTGTCGCCAGATTGTTGTGACCGTTCGTCGAGATTTAATAGCCATAGTTTGAAGAAAGCAGGCATTGTTTGGTGAAGAACTTTAACATATATCAATTTCAGAGGAGTTCAGACTCCTAAAGGAAATATGGCTAGAAGGGATCATCTAGGAGAAATACTATTTGAAATCTGAAAGTAATCCATTAGAGGAATCCAGATGAAGTTTGACTGAAGGAGAAGTTCAGAAGAAGTTTGACTCATGTAGAAATCTGACTGAAGGAAAGGTCTGGAAGGAGTTTGGCTCCTAAAGAAATCCAATGGAAGGAGAAGTCTGAAAGGAGTTCAGCTCCTGGAGGAATCCGACTGAAGGAGAAGTCCGGGAGGAGTCCAACTAATGGAGAAGTCCGACCGAAGGAGAAGTCTAGAAAGAGTTCGACTAATGGAGAACTCCAAAAGAAGTTCGGCTGATGGAGAAGTTCGGATGAAGTTCGACCACTGGAGGGAGTCCGAGAGGGGTTCGGCCACTAGAGGAGTTCAACTGGAGTTCGGCCGCTGAAGGAAGAATTTTCGATCGAAGCTCTTTCATGATTACCAGTTGCATTAGGCTAAGCATCAGACTAGACTTTGGTGGGAGCGGAGTTTATCCCCAATAATAGTCCCCCCACTCTCGAGTTCGAAATTCGAAGAAAGGGAGTATAAAAAAGATGACTACCAAAGTTCTTTTCCAGGCTGCATCCATTCAGGTTAAAGCTTTGGGAAGATCTTATCTCCTATCAAGATTGAAGAAGATCTTATCTCCAATTGAGGTCTAAGCTCCTGAAAGCTTGGGAGAGATTTTATCTCCATTCGAGATTGAAGAAGATCTTATCTCCTATTGACGTTGACGTTGAAGCTCGAGGAAGATCTTATCTCTAGTTAAGGTTGAAGAAGATCTAATCTTCTGTTGAGGTTGACGTTGAAGCTCGGGGAAGATCTTATCTGCAGTCGAGGTTGAAGGAGATTTTATCTCCTATTGATGTTGACTTTGAAGTTGAAGTTCGGAAGAGATCTTATCTCCAACCAAGGTTGAAGGAGATGTTATCTCCTATTGAGGTCGAAGCTCCTGAAAGCTTGGGGAAGATCTTATCTTTAGCCAAGGTTAAAGGAGATCTTATCTCCTGTTGAAGTTGACATTGAAGCTCAGGAGAGATCTTATCTCCAGTTGAGGTTGAAAGAGAACTTATCTCCTATTGACGTTGAAGTTGAGGCTCGGAGGAGATCTTATGTCTCGTCGAGATTGAAGGAGATCTTATCTCTTATTGAGGTCGAAGCTCCTAGAAGCTCGAGGGAGATCTTATCTCTAGCTGAGGTTGAAGAAGATCTTATCTCCTACTGAAGTTGACATTGAAGCTTGGGGGAGATCTTATCTCCAGCTGAGGTTGAAGGAGATCTTATCTCCTGTTGACGTTGAAGTTGAGGCTCGAGAGAGATCTTATCTCCAATCAAGCTTGAAGGAGATCCTACCTCCTATTGAGGTCGAAGCTCCTGAAAGCTCGAGGGAGATCTTATCTTCAACCAAGGTTGAAGGAGATCTTATCTCCTATTCTAGGTTTCCGCATTTGTTGCTTGTTGCAGACGTCGAGCTTGTTGCAGACACCGGGCTTGTTGTGGACGTCGAACTAGGACCTCTTTTGCAAACCAGGATAAGGTTCTATCTTTCTCATTTGATGTAGTTAGGTTATCATGAAAAAATGCGTGTAAGAATTCTCCACCGAACTTCTTTCTTCTCCACATCTTCGATCTACGAGGTTTTGACTTTTGCTCATGTTAGGATGAGATTTTTCTTCTATTCTTAATAGATTGTAGAGGCACATTAGGGTCATTGTCGGAGCCTCTCCTCTCACCTCATCTAAAATGAACGAAGCCTTCAACTTTGCTCACGTTAGGATGAGGTTCTCCTTCTATTCCTAACGGGCTGTAGGAGCACATTAGGATTGTTGTTAGGACCTCTCCCCTCATCTTGTCTAAAATAATTGAGGCCTTCAACTTTACTCACATTAGGATGAGGTTCTCCTCCTATTCCTAATGGGTTGTAGCAGTGCATAAGGGCCATTGTTAGGGCCTCTCCCCTCATCTCATTTAAAATGAATGAGGCCTTCGACTTTGCTCATGTTAGGACAAGGTTCTTCTCCTGTTCCTAATGGGCTATAGGGGTACATAAGGGCCGTTGTCAGGGCCTCTTCCCTCATCTTGTCTAAAATAAATGAGACCTTCGATTTTGCTTATGTTAGGATGAAGTTCTCCTCCTATTTCTAACGAACTGTAGGGGCACATAAGGGCCGTTGTCAGGGCCTCTCCCCTCATCTCGTCTAAAATGAACGAGGCCATCGACTTGCTGATGTTAGGATGAGATTCCCCTCCTATTCCTAACATGGCCACTATTGATTGCTTCTTTCCTATCATCACGTAGTTTTTGTACCAAGAAATCATAATATTGAAATGAAGGAGTTTTATTGAAGAAAAATTACTAGTAGTACATCCTCAGATATTTTGAATTCTAAGGTCGTGGGAGCATTGTTCCTCCGAACTCCTTCAGATGATAAGTTTCGGGCTGGATGACATCCTCTATTTCATATGGGCCTTCCCAATTCAGGGCAAGCTTCTCCTAGCTCTAAGACTGAGAGATGGTGGCTCGTCGAAGCACTAAGTCTTTCACTCTGATCATTTTACCTCTAACTCTGGAATTATAGTATCGGACTATCCTTCGCCTGTAGGCCTCCATCCGAACCTAAGCTTCCTCTCTCTTTTCTTTCAGTAGATTGAGGTTGACTCTAAGGTCCTATGAGTTATGCTGCTCATTGAAGGCCACGACCCACGCTGATGGATGCTTAAGCTCGATTGGGATGACTACCTCTATTCTGAAAGCCAAAGTGAATGGTGTTTCCTCAGTCGATAGTCTTTAAGTAGTTCAGTATGCCTAGAGGATATGGTAGAGTTCGTCCACCTAGGCCCCCTTGCTCTATTGAGTCTTGTCTTGATGCCTTACAATAGGATCCGGTTGGTCACTTTAGCTTCTTCATTTACCTGTGGGTGAGCTACCGACATGAAGTGATGGAAGATATTTAGATCTTTGTAGAACTCAACGAACCTCGACCCAGCAAACTATCGCCCATTATCTGTTATGAGAGTTTGGAATAGACCGAATCGATAGATGATTGACTTTCAGATAAAATTCTGTACCTTAGCCTCGATAATTTTTGCTAGTGGTTCAATTTCGATCCATTTGGTGAAGTAGTCGATCGTGACCAGGAGGAACTTCCACTGTCCGAATGTCATTGGAAAAGGACCAAGTATATCCATTCTTCACTACGCAAATGGCCAAGGTGCGCTTAGTGGAGTAAGCTCGGAGGTCGACTATCTTTGTATGTTTACATTTTTCTGGCAACGATCACATTTCTTGACATACTCCTTAGAATCATGGTACAAGATCGGCCAATAGTACCCTTACCGAAGTAGTCTTTATGATAGGAACCTGGCTCCCACATGACTTTCATAAATTCTCTTGTGCACTTACCATAATGCGAAGTCGGTCTCTGAAGGTCGAAGACATCTAAGCAGTGGTAGCAAATACGACCTCTTATACAACTTGCCTTCATAAAAAACATACCGAGAGGTTTGATTTCTGAGTTTTCGAGCTTCTTTCGAATCACGAGAAAAAGCTTTCTCTTTGAGATAGGCAACTAACGGGTCAATCCAGCTTGGCTCGAGCTTCATCTGTATAATGAACTGTGATTCCTCTGAGCTTGGGCATTTTAGAGTTTCAAAAAATACTTCTTTGGATAGTTCGGTTAGGGCTGAAGTGGCCAATTTAGAGAGGAGATTGGCTCTTGTATTTTCTACCCTTGGAATCTATCGAATGTCAAAACTATCGAAGGTTAGAGTCAAATCCTTCACTTTCTTGAGGTATTTCATCATACTTTTCTTTCGTGCTTCATACCTGCCACTAACTTGGCCGACCACCAATTAGAAATCACTGTAGACTTGAAGCCGATCTACTTTTAGCTCTCTCACTATTTTTAATCAGGCGATAAGCGCTTTATATTCGATCCCATTATTAGTTGTAGGAAATTCAAAGCATAGTACGTACTCGACGGCGACTTCCTCAAGGTTGATTAAGACTAACCCCATACTTGCTCCAGTAGAGTTGGATGAACCATCTACGTACAGGGCCCAAAAATCTTCAAAAAGGTCGGCACTTTCTTCGAGGAGGCTCAGTTGCAACCATGGGATATCAGTCTCGCTCTGTTCAAGCTCAGCTTCATTTGAAATGGTGCATTTAACTATGAAGTCGACTAGTGCCTGAGCCTTGATTGCTAGCCGAGGTCGGTAGTTGATGTTGAACTCTATTAATTCAATGGCCCATTTTGCAATTCTCTCGAAAGCATCCATTTGGTGAAGGATTGCTTTGATCGACTGATCAGTGAGGAGCGTTATAGCATATCCCTGAAAGTAGGGTTGAAGTCTTCTTGCTGCAATCAGAAGAGCATAAGTCAATTTTTTCAACTTTATATACCTGATTTTGGCATCCCTTAGGATTCGGCTTATGTAGTAGACTGGTCGCTTACTTTCACCTCTTCTTTGACCAGGATTGCCACTAGCACCGTAGGGAAGATCGTGAGGTAGAGAAATAGCTCCTCTTCAGATTTGGGTCTAGCTAGTAGGAGGGCGAGCCGAGGTAGTTCTTGAGCTCGTCAAATGCCTTTTGGCATTCCTGAGTTTAGTAAAAATTTTTTAGTTTCTTGAGGATTTGGAAGAAGGGCATACAACGTTCAGTCGATCTTGAGATAAAATGACTCAAAGATGCCACCTTTTCGATCAGGCACTGAACTTTCTTGATGGACTTTGGAGCAGTCATCTTCTAGATAGCTTGAATTTTCTCTAGATTGGTCTCGATCCCTCGTCTCGAGACCATGAATCCCAAAAATTTTTTTGAGGCTATCCTAAAGGCGCACTTGGTTGGGTTTAGCTTCATCTTATATTTTCTGAGTGCATCGAAAGTCTCTTCAAGATCAATGACATGATTGACAATCTCTCGACTTTTGACCAGCATGTCGTCGACGTAAACCTTCATATTATGGCCAATCTGCTCCTTGAAGATTTTATTGATCAAGCGCTGATAAGTCACGCCTACATTCTTAAGTCCGAAGGGCAAGGCCCTGTAACAATAAAGACCATGATTAGTAATAAAAGCAGTCTTCTCCTCATCCTTCGATGTCATTCGAATTTGGTTGTAGCTAGAGAAGGCATCCATGAAGGTGAGGAGCTCGTAGCCTGAAGTCGCATCCACCAGTTGATCGATTCTGGATAAAGGATAGCTATCTTTTGGACAGGTCTTGTTAAGCTTCTTAAATTTGGTGCACATCCTTCACTTGTCATTGGCTTTCTTGACCAGGACTATGTTACAGACCCAAGTCGGGTAGCTGACTTCTCGGATAAATCTGGCATTGAGAAGCTTTTCGACTTCTTCTGCTATTACCTTTTGCCTTTCTAGCACATGGCCTTGAACTCTTTCTTTCATGGATCGATGCTTGGGATCAACGGCCAGCCGATGTTCCATAACCTCAGCATCAATCCTAGGCATATCCGTCGAAACCTAGGCGAAGACATCGGCATTCCTTCGTAAGAAGGCGATGAGCTATTTTCGAACTTCATCTTCCATATTGGAGCCAATTTGCATCGTATACTCCATATTTTCATCATTTAGGAGGATGGTCACTAGATCTTCTATGGGCTTGCCCCATTCTTCGGCAAGGTCATTGTAGACATTTAGCCAATCAATGGGATAAGGGTCGGACCATTCTTTGTTTTGTAAAATAATTGAGTAGTAGTGCCTTGCCAGAGCTTGATCTCTTCTGACCTCTCCGATTCCATAACTTATCGAAAACTTCATCATCAAATAATAAGTTGACACTACCGCTCGAAGTGCATTTAGATCAGGTTGGTCGAGAATTGCATTGTAAGCGGAGGGAGCCTTTACTACCAGAAAATCCACCTACGCTCTAGGTTGTTTTGAATATTGCCCTGCGACTACAGCTAGAGTCATCACACCTTCAATTGGTATTGCAGCACCAGCGAAGCCTACTAGTGGGGAGTTTATTGGTCCTAGCTGACTATTGGATATCGATATTTTAGAGAAAGTATCATAAAATAAGACGTCAGTCGAACTTTCATTATCAACTAGGATGCGATGTACATCATAGTTCACTATATTTAAAGAGATTACAACCATGTCATTGTGTGAAAACTATACTCTCCGTGTGTCTACCTTAGTGAAGATTATGAATTCTTCAGTCCTCCATCTCTTCACTAACCCCTTAGATCCATTGGCCTCTTCTTATCGAAGTCCCCCAGAGATAGTGTTGATGATGCCGAGAGGCGGCCGATCTTCTTATCGTTCCTCCCTCCTTGGTGGTTCTAGCTGTGGTAGTGCTCTCGACCGATGTTTCCTTGCATCAGATCATCGTCTGAGAAATCGACCCAGCCAGCCTCTCCTGATGAACTGGTCGATCTCATCTTGGAGATGAATGCATTCTTCAGTATCATGATCGTGGTCATGATGGTAAAGATAATATTTGCTGGAATTGCACTTGTTAGGATGAGTGCGCATCCTTTCAGACCTTGGTACTTGCTCCTTGATCTCCATCAATACTTGCATTTTTGGAGCATTGAGAGAGGCATAGTTGCAAAACCTTCTGGGGGGAGAACTTCTTCATGCCCTTCTATCGGAGCTCCTTTGATGATGAGCTTGAGGAGGAGTTTGGGCTCACTTATGCTCTGGGAGAGTCTGTGAGCGCGGTCAAGCTTTATTCGGTCCTTCATCAGCTGTGAGTTTATTAGACTCGCCCGCCTGTCATTCTCCCACAGCTTCCTCATCCTTCAACTTGAAGGCCTCTTCCATGAGGGCATATCCTCTAAGCTAGTAGGTCGGCAAAGTTTCTGGGGTACTTCTTCTTCAGGAAGAATAGCAAATTATTCTTTTGAAGGCCATCCTTAAGTGCGGCCATTGCAATAGACTGATTCAAGTTTCAGACCTTCAATGCAGTAGTATTAAACCAAATGACATAAGCCCAGATAGATTCTCCCTCCTTCTGCTTGATATTCATCAGAAAATTCAAACCTCAATGCGAACATCGACTGCTGAAGAAGTAAGCTACAAACTGATGGCTCATCTGATCGAAGAAAAAGATGGTACCCAGCTTAAGTGCTGAGTACCAATTTCTGATGGCTCCCTTGAGAGTAGACAGGAATGCCCAACATAAAATGGCATCTGACGCACCATGGAGCAGCATCATTATCTGAAAGGCCTCCAGACGATCGATTGGATCGATGGTCCCATCGTAACTCTCAAACTGTGAGAGCTTAAAGTTTGACAGGATTGGTTCCTGCATAATCCTCTGAGAAAAAGGAGGATCGGTGCAAATATCATTACCGTGTGAGGAGGGAGTACGGCGGAGTTCTTTGATTCATCGGCTCATTTTTAGGAGCCTTTGATCTAGGAGATCTTCACGATCATTGATCTCCAAGGTTTTCTGATGGAACGGGTGCAAGGCTCCCCCCTGGGTCAAGTCATGATCTGAGCAAGGGTTCTCCACCCACTGCTTCTCCTTTTTGGAGGTCACCGATCGGCTAGCCCAAGTCGGTCATCCCTAAATTGGATTATAGGGCTCCGAAGAAGCCTGCTCCAGTCGAATCGACGTGGGAGCCTATCGATGTATGGCTTGCACTACCTCCGTGAGATCGCAAACATGCTAAACCAGTAGGTTGAACTGCTCCACATCCACCATGGCTATAGGTGGAGCTTGAGTTACCGGAGCTGAAGCGAGAGTGGATAGATTTGGATGGGATCTGGCTGCAAAGGTCGTTGATCCCCGGATTGAAGCTTTTCTGTGAGGTATATTTTTTTGGAAAAGAACTCTAGAGAGAAAGAGGAGAGATCGCTATCGAGCACTCCTTTAACAATAAGGAAACCTTAGGAACAGAGGGTCCTTCCTCTAGCGGCAATCCTGTTGGTGTGAAATCTAATCGATGTCAGATCAAGCTGGAGTTGAGGAAGAAGAGATCGCTACCGATGATCTACAAAATAAAGTTCCATCAAGAGTTGGTGGTGGTGGCTCTGGCAGGATCCTCCGACGATCAAGTCAGCTCTTCTAACCAACAGAAATGGAGTGCTCATGAAAGAGTTCAGCAGAGTTTTAGAAAAGATAGGAGAGCTTAGAAAAAATGTATCTGAGAGTCTCCTTTTGTAGACGAAGCCTATAGCAGACTGATAGTAACAGCCATAACCATCTGGTAGTGGACCACTCGAGGCTGCATGGGATTTGTTATAGAGGAAGAGGTGTCACCAGACTGATAGTGACAGCCATAATCATCTGGTAGTGGGCTGCTCGGAGCTGCACGGAATTTACTACGGAGAGAGAGGTGTCACCAGACTAATGTGACCGTTCGTCGAGATTTAATAGTCGTAGTTTGGAGGAAGCAGGCGTTGGTTGGTGAAAAACTTTGACATATATCAATTTTAGAGGAGTTCGAACTCCTAAAACAAATATGGCTAGAGGGGATCATCTAGGAGGAATACTACTTAAAATCTGAAATTAATCTGCTAGAGGAATCCAGATGAAATTTGACTAAAGAAGTCTGAAAGGAGTTCGGCTCTTGTAGAAATTCGACTGAAGGAGAGGTCCAGAAAAAGTTTGGCTTCTAGAGGAATTCGATGGAAGAAAAAGTCCAAAAGAAGTTCAACTCTTGAAGAAATCCGACTGAAGAAGAAGTCCGAAAGGAGTTCGGCTCCTGGCAAAATTCAACTGACAAAAAAATTTAGAAGTTCGACTGACAGAGAAGTTCGATCGAAGAAAAAGTTTGAGAAGAATTCAACTGATGAAGAAGTCCAGAAGAAGTTCGATGTTAGATATGTGTACCCTAGAAGCCAGAATTGGCTGACACTTGCAATACACTTCTAGGAGCAAAATTATAATTTTGACTATAAATAATAAAATGGGTTATTTTCTATCACAAATGTGTATTTAGTGTCTATGATACATCCCTTGAGTTAATGGTAATGATAATTCTAATTTTCAAGAGTTAAAAATTTAAGATAAGAATTTTCATTATAACTCATAAAATGCTCCTGATCGTAAGATCATCATAAGGATGGTGATTGATCTGGAAGGTTGGTGTACAATCGCTTCTTTATAGTAGATGAGTCTTGAGTCTATAGTATAGAGATATTAGAGCAAGAGTATAGATACTCGTTAGAGAACGAGGGCACTGAAAGTGACCACCTTGAGCAGTCATAAGGAAGTCTACCTTCTCGTCGATGACTAACTCGAAGCTATAGTGGTGTGTCTGGTTCTTTGATTTGAGGTGCATCGACAGTTCACCTTAAGGATGTTATAGTTTGACTACACCATGACTCGGTCTCCTAGCCATTCAGAATCCTGAGGTGTTTATTGGCTATAGCATGTTCATTGTAGAAATTAAATTGCACCAAGAGAGAATCTATCTACCTCGATGGATGAGGAGCAACCCTATGATGATCATGAGAATCAAGTCCCTAAGCCCATGGCCATGGTAGAGTGAAATAATAGAAAGAGTTTCTATTAAGGTTTTCACATCGGACTTGAATCGAATGATTAAATCATATGATAGAAATTAAGTTTGACGAGTTCACCTTAACCCTAATCTGATCGGAGCTCAAGATAGAAGAACTTAATCACACAAGTAGCTGCACCAAGAGGTTCATTTTCAATTTTTATGGGTTGTCACCATATACTACTAGGTGTCACTGGTGGATTTTGGGAGTAATTAGAATAGTTTAGATGATCGATTATTCTAGTTGTCTGAATCAGAAGACTTCTGATCCATCGAAAGAAGTTTTGATGATGTCAATGATAGAGATCACAACATATCCCATTACCATATAGGGCTAAACCTAACTGGATCATACAAACAAGGATTTGGATCTAGATATCATCAATTGGACTAATTCAGTTCAATTGATTTGAATTAGATTCAATTAGGTTCAAGAAAATCATGCTAGCACACGATTGAGCCTAATGTTCTCCTTTTATTATCATTAAAAGTTATCTTGACTGAGCCAAATGAGTTTATGCTCACTCAAGTATCTTTACTTGATCTGACTAGAGTTTGTCTAGGTCAGAAAAGGGTTGTTTTAATTTATGAGATAAATTTGAGATAACACCTACCATTTTCCATCACCTAATAATTCTTGTCCTTTGACTTTGGTCAAATATTGACCTTTGATCCTTGGACATCTGCCCATGTCTCATGCACTTATTCGACGGCAGGTAGGGGCTTGTCCCCTTACTAGAAATTGGAAAGGAGGAGGTGCACACCTAGGGAGGTGTGCGCCCATGGATAGGGACAACTGGAGTCTCATACGGATGGGACTTCGGGTTGCTTCTTGGATTCTACTTAGGTGACCCCTAGCCATAGACTTTGACTAGTCTTAGGCGCCATCTAAGGATGAACTGGTAGGGCTCTCATCTGATTGGATCAGGTGATGTCATCCCACTAATTAGATTTAGATCTGATTGCATGAAGTAACGTGATTGATCGGGATGATGTGGCATTGCATGGCGCAGTACGGTCTATATAAATCCTGTCTGCACCCTACTTTTATAGATTTTTTCTCTTAGCCATGCTCTAAGGCTGCCCCTCTCCCTACTCCATGCCATCTTCTAATCCTCTCTCTCCTCTCCACACCCAAGAAAAGTTGGGCTCTAGTTTGGTGCAATCTAGATAAGAAAAAGCTGACGAGAAAGGAAGAAGGCAGCACTATTGTAGAGACGACAGCAGCTCTTCAAAAGGGAGTTTTGAAGATCCTTCAAATCAGATCCAGATCTAATTTTTGGATAGGTGATAAAGAAGAAGAAGATCTTCAGATCTAGTCTAAGTGGATACTAATAGAGGCCAAGCGCTTGCATGGCTAGATCCAGAATCTCAGGTAATCAGCAGGATCACCAAAGGATAATCAGATTACCTAATATCAAGGTATAAATTGAAGGGAAATCCTGATTTCCTGGTCCAGATTCGTTCTGATCTGATCAAATCAAGAGATATGTTTTAAAAATTTTTTTCTTAATCCCAATCAGATCTTGATATGTTTCAAATCTGATTCTTATTATTTTAATAAAATAAAATTAAAAGATAAATTAAATCAAATTTAATTTACCTGATCTGGGTAATCCTATTACCCTGTTGATGATCCTGTTTGTAGTGGAAGGTTCTGGATCTTAGCCATGCAAGCGTCTGGCCTCTACCAATATCCACTCAGGTTAGATCTGGAGATCCTCTTCTTCTCTATCACGCCTCCAAAAATTAGATCTAGATCTGATCTGGAGGATCTTCAAAACTCTTTTTGAAGATGAGCAGTCATCCTTTGCAGCAGCGCAGCCTTCTTACTTTTGATCGCCTTTCTTTGATCTGAATTGCACCAACCAAGTGAAGGGAAATCCTGATTTCCCGGTCCAGGTTCGTCCAGATCTGATTAGATCAAGAGATATATTTCAAAAATTTTTCTCTTGATCTCAATCAGATCTTGATATGTTTCAGATCTGATTCTTATTATTTTAACAAATAAAATAAAATAAGATAAATTAAATCAAATTTAATTTACCTGATTTGGGTAATCCTATTACCCTGTAGATGATCCTGATTGCAGCGGAAGGTTCTGGATCTTAGCCACGCAAGCGCCTGGCCTCTACCGGTATCCACTCGGGTTGGATCTGGAGAACCTCTTCTTCTCTATCACACCTCCAAAAATCAGATCTGGATCTGATCTGGAGGATCTTCAAAACTCTTTTGAAGATCTGCAGTCGTCCTTTTGCAGCAGCGCAGCCTTCTTGCTTTTGATCGCCTTTCCTTGATCTGAATCGCACCAAACTAAGTCCAAAACACTTTTGGACGTGGAGAGCAAGGGGAGAAGAGAGTATGGCATGGAGAAGGAGGGGAGAGGCAGCCTTGGACGTGGGAAATCTCTTTCAATAAGACTTTTTTGAATTAGGGTTGGGCGCAGGGTCTTATTTATAGACTAAGCGTGATCCAACTCCTCTTCCTCTCAACCAATCACAACCCTTTGTGAAATCAGATCTAAATCTGATTGGTTGAAAAAGAGACCCCTGGATTCCTCCTTAGAGGGCGCCTAAGACCAGTCAAACTGGATTCTTAGTAGAACTCTAATTGGAATCCTAAAGGGAGGTGGAGTCCTTGTCCAACAAGGACTCCTAGGCGCCTCCTACTTGGGCTCACGCCACCCTTGGCGTGCGCCCTTCTCCTTGCCAGGTTCTGGCAGGGGGACAAGGCCCCCACCAGCTCTCCAATAGGTGCATGACATGTGGTCAAAAGTCAAAGGGTCAATGGTCAACGTTTGACCAGTCAAAGGTAGACTTTTGACCAAAGTCAAAGAACAAGAAATGGCAGGTGACCAAAAATGGCAGGTAATGTCTTACAAAATAAGACAACCTATTCTGACTTGGACAACCTCCAGTCAGACCATATGAAGGCCTCTGATTGAGCACAAACTCCTTTGGCTCAGTCAGGACAACTTATTTATGATAGTAAAAGAAGAACGTTAGGTTCAATCGAGTGCTAGCACGATTTCCTTGAACCTAATTGAATCTCATTCAGATCAATTGAACTAGATCAGTTCAATTGATGATCACCAGATTCAAACCCTTGTTTGTGTGACCCAGTTAGGTTCAGTTCTGTATGGTAATGGGATATGTCATGATCTCTATCATAGACATCATCGAAACTCCTTTCGATGGATCAGAACTCTTCTGATTCGAACAGCTAGAATGATCGATCATCTAAATCATTCTAATTGCTCCCAAAATCCACCAGTGACACCTAGCAGTATATGGTGGCAACCCATCAGAGCTGAATGCGAACCTCTTGGTGCAGCTACCTGTGTGATTAAGTTCTTCTATCTTGAGCCCCGATCAGATTAGGGTTAAGGTGAACTCGTCAAACCCTAGTCTCTGTCATATGATGTAATCATTCGATTCGAGTCCAATGTGAAAATCTAAATAGAAACTCTTTCTATTATTTCACTCTGCCATGGCCATGGGCTTCAGGACTTGATTCTCATGATCATCATAGGGCTACTCCTCTACCACCGAGGTAGATAGATCCCATCTTGATGCAATCCAGTTCCTACAATGAACATGTCACAGCCAACATACACCTCAGGGTTCCATATGGCTAGGAGACCGAGTAATGGTGTAGTCAAACTATAACACCCTCAAGGTGAACTGCCGATGCATCTCAGGTCAAAGAACCAGACACACTACTGCAGCATCGAGTCAGTCATTGACGAGAAGGTAGACTCCCTAATGACTACTCGAGGTGGTCACGCTCAGTGCCCTCGTTCTCTAACGAGTACCTGTACTCTCGCTCCGGTGTCTCCACACCGTAGACTCAAGACTCATCTACTAAAGAGAAGCGATCGTACACCAACCTTCCGGATCAATCACCATCCTCGTGATGATCCTATG
>QRFJ01004293.1:35690-57739 GCA_006176705.1 Cocos nucifera | reverse complement strand
GAAAGCTTCAGACTTATGTCTCATGAGATATCACATACCCATACCTAGACAGATCATCGATAAAAGGTAATGAATAGATAAAATTCCCTCTAGCCGGCACATCGAATGGGCCGCACACATAAGTATGTACTAGGGCAAGGAGATCTGTGGCCTCTCCCCATGTCCACAAAAGGGAGTTGGTCATTTTGCCTTGAATATAGGATTCACAAGGGATGTGATCAAAAGTCAATGGACTCAATAGCCATTTTTCTCTATTTGTAATCCTATCTTCTGCTATATACCTAATCTCAGGTGCCATAGATATTTATCGTTTGGGACTATCCCTAGGTCGTTGGCATTCACATTTTGCTCGATAGTTAAAATAGGTACATCAATATGCAACGGTAAAGACCATTAACAAGGAAACCATTTGCAATTTTATTTCTTTCATAAAAGATGTTACAATGGTCCTAAAGAAGGTGATCACATAACCTTCTTATGCTAAGCATGAAACAGAAATCAAATTCCTACAGCTGTAGGCAAATAATAATAGTCTTTAAAACTAAGTCTAAACCAGTATGGTAAATCGAAGAGGTATTTCCCATGGCTATCTGCAGCAACTCTTGCTCCATTACCGATGCGTAGGATCATGTTTCTACCCAGCCTCCTGCTATCCTCAAGACCCTAACATAGAAGCTTTTGAAAAGTTCAAAGAATTCAGACATGAAGTAGAAAAACAAACAGGAAAACCCATTAAGGTTCTTCGATCAGATCGAGGAGGTGAATACCTTAGCAGGGAATTCCTAGACTATCTCAAGGATAATGGCATAGTCTCTCAATGGACTCCACCAGGAACACCTCAACTCAACGGGGTTTCAGAATGGAGAAATCGGACTCTATTGGATATGGTTCGATCCATGATGAGCTTCACAGACCTCCCTGATTTTCTTTGGGGACACTCATTGTTAACTTCAATCTATTTACTGAATAGGGTTCCCTCTAAAACCGTTCCTACCACACCGTATGAGATATGGCACGGTAAGAAACCAAGTCTGAGTCATCTCAGAATTTGGGGTTGTCCGGCTCATGTCAAAAGACAACAAGCGGACAAGTTAGAGTTTAGGTCCTTTAGAGCTCGATTCATAGGATATCCTAAAGAGTCATTAGGATACTATTTCTACATTCCAGAAGACCACAATGTGATTGTGAGTCGACATGCCATCTTTCTTGAAAAATAGTTTATTCAAGATAGCGGCATTGGAAAAGCAGATCAAGCTTGATGAGAAAGTCTCACAAGCAGAACGAGCTAAGGACCAAGTGGAACCAAATCAGGTTGAGCCAATAAGAACACTACCTCCTCCACCTCGTAGATCGGAAAGAGTTTCCCGTCCCCCTGAAAGATACTTAGGTATTATTTCAGAGGATGTAGAGGAAATGTTCCTCGTAGGTAATGGTGCTCATGGAGATGATCCCAAAACCTACAACGAGGCGATATCAGATATCGACTCCGAGAAATGGCTAGAGGCAATGCAGTCAGAAATTGACTCGATGCACTCAAACCAAGTCTGGACCTTGGTAGATCCACCAGAAGGTATAGTACCTATTGGATGTAAATGGATCTTCAAGAGAAAGATTGGTGCAGATGGGAATGTGGAGACATTCAAGGCTAGACTGGTGGCAAAAGGTTATAGTCAACGCGAAGGCATAGACTATCAGGATACCTTTTCCCCAGTAGCTATGCTAAAATCCATCCGCACATTGCTTGCTGTTGCAGCCTATTTCGATTATGAAATATGGCAAATGGACGTGAAAACGGCATTCCTTAAATGGATATCTTGAGGAAGATATCTATATGGAACAGCCGCTAGGTTTCACATCCAGTGATACTGATCACAAGGTTTGCAAGCTGCAAAGGTCCATATATGGACTTAAGCAAGCATCTCGGAGCTGGAACACTCGTTTCAATGATGTGATCAAAAAGTTTGGTTTCATCAAAAATGAAGAGGAACCATGTGTTTTCAAAAGGGTCAGTGGGAGCGCTGTTGTCTTCCTCGTATTGTACGTGGATGACATCCTCCTTATTGGGAATGATATTCCCATGTTGACATCAGTCAAGATGTGGTTGTCCAAGGAATTCTCCATGAAAGACCTAGGTGAAGCATCCTTTATTCTAGGAATTAAGGTCTATAGGGATAGACCGAATAGGATGCTAGGACTTTCACAGAAGATGTACATAGAGGAAAGTACTAAAGAGGTTTAGTATGGAAAACTCTAAGAGGGGATTAATACCCTTCAGACATGGTATTCATCTTTCCAAGAAGATGTGCCCCAGCACACCTGAGGAAATAGAACGCATGAGCAAGATCCCTTATGCTTCTGCAATAGGGAGCCTCATGTATGCCATGCTATGTACACGACCTGATATAGCCCATGCTGTGAGTGTCACAAGCAGATATCAGTCAAATCCAGGTGAAGAACACTGGACTTCTGTGAAATGTATCCTTAAGTACTTGAGAAGAACTAAGGATATGATGTTGGTCTTTGGTAATGGAGAACTCCAAGTTCCAGGGATACACAGACTCGGACTTCATGTCCTGATATAGATGATCGAAAGTCGACATCTGGAAGTCTGTTTGTGTGCAATGGTGGAGCTGTCAGCTGGAAGAGTTCCAAGCAAACTGTGATAGCAGATTCCACCATGGAAGCAGAATATATAGCTGCATCAGAGGCTGCAAAGGAAGCATTCTGGTACAAGAAGTTTGCTGCAGAAATTGGAGTAATGCCATCAGATGCCATTCCTCTTTACTGCGACAACAATGGCGCCATAGCCCTTGCTAAGGAGCCGAGGTCTCACCAGAAAGTCCAAGCACATTGAGCGGCGATATCATCTCATCCGCGATTACCTTGAGAAAGGTTACGTTGAGGTCAAGAGAGTCAACTCCGCAGATAATGTGGCAGACCCACTTACAAAGCCGTTGGGCCAGCAGAAGATCGAAGCCCACCTTGAGAAGATGGGACTTAGACTTGTAGCCAATTGGCTTTAGGACAAGTGGGAGATTGTTAGATATATGTGCCCTAGAAGCCAGAATTGGCTGACACTTGTAATACACTTCTAGGGGCAAAATTATAATTTTGACTAATAATTCAATAAATGGGTTATTTTCTATCACATATGTGTATTTAGTGTCTGTGATACATCCTTTGAGTTAATGGTAATGATAATTCATATTTTCAAGAGTTGAAAATTTAAGACATGAATAATCATTATTAACTCATAAATTGCTCCCGACCATAGGATCATCACGAGGATGGTGATTGATCCGGAAGGTTGGTGTACAATCGCTTCTCTTTAGTAGATGAGTCTTGAGTCTACGGTGTGGAGACACCGGAGCGAGAGTACAGGTACTCGTTAGAGAACGAGGGCACTGAGCGTGACCACCTCGAGTAGTCATTAGGGAAGTCTACCTTCTCGTCAATGACTGACTCGATGCTGCAGTAGTGTGTCTGGTTCTTTGACCTGAGATGCATCGGCAGTTCACCTTGAGGGTGTTATAGTTTGACTACACCATTACTCGGTCTCCTAGCCATATGGAACCCTGAGGTGTATGTTGGCTATAGCATGTTCATTGTAGGAACTGGATTGCATCAAGATGGAATCTATCTACCTCGGTGGTAGAGGAGCAGCCCTATGATGATCATGAGAATCAAGTCCAGAAAGCCCATGGCCATGGTAGAGTGAAATAATAGAAAGAGTTTCTATTTAGATTTTCACATTGGACTCGAATCGAATGATTACATCATATGACAGAGACTAGGGTTTGACGAGTTCACCTTAACCCTAATCTGATCGGGGCTCAAGATAGAAGAACTTAATCACACAGGTAGCTGCACCAAGAGGTTCGCATTCAGCTCTGATGGGTTGCCACCATATACTGCTAGGTGTCACTGGTGGATTTTGGGAGCAATTAGAATGATTTAGATGATCGATCATTCTAGCTGTTCGAATCAGAAGAGTTCTGATCCATCGAAAGGAGTTTCGATGATGTCGATGATAGAGATCATGACATATCCCATTACCATACAGAACTGAACCTAACTGGGTCACACAAACAAGGGTTTGAATCTGGTGATCATCAATTGAACTGATCTAGTTCAATTGATCTGAATGAGATTCAATTAGGTTCAAGGAAATCGTGCTAGCACTCGATTGAACCTAACGTTCTTCTTTTGCTATCATAAATAAGTTGTCCTGTCTGAGCCAAAGGAGTTTGTGCTCAAATCAGAGGCCTTCATATGGTCTGACTGGAGGTTGTCCAAGTCAGAAAAGGTTGTCTTATTTGTAAGACATTACCTGCCATTTTTGGTCACCTGCCATTTCTTGTTCTTTGACTTTGGTCAAAAGTCTACCTTTGACTGGTCAAACGTTGACCATTGACACTTTGACTTTTGACCACATGTCATGCACCTATTGGAGAGCTGGTGGGGGCCTGTCCCCCTGCCAGAACCTGGCAAGGAGAAGGGCGCACGCCACCCTAGGCGTGTGCCCAAGTTGGAGGCGCCTAGGAGTCCTTGTTGGACAAGGACTCCATCTCCTTTTTGGATTCCAATTAGAGTTCTTCTAAGAACCAACTTTGACTGGTCTTAGGCGCCCTCTAAGGAGGAATCCAGGGGTCTCTATTCCCACCAATCAGATTTAGATCTGATTTCACAAAGGGTTGTGATTGGTTGGGAAGGAAGAGGAGTTGGATCACAGCTTAGTCTATAAATAAGACCCTGCGCCCAACTCAGATTCTAGAATGCAATTAGAATCAGAGAATTTCCCACGCCCCAAGGCTGCCTCTCCCCTCCTTCTCCATGCCATAGTCTCTTCTCCCCTTGCTCTCCACGTCCAAAAGGAGTTTTGGACCTTGGTTGGTGCGATTCAGATCAAAGAAAGGCGATCAAAAGTAAGAAGGCTGCGCTGCTGCAAAGGACGACTGCTCATCTTCAAAAGAGTTTTGAAGATCCTCCAGATCAGATCCAGATCTGATTTTTGGAGGTGTGATAGAGAAGAAGAGGATCTCCAGATCCAACCCGAGTGGATACCGGTAGAGGCCAGGCGCTTGCGTGGCTAGATCCAGAACCTTCCACTGCAATCAGGATCATCTACAAGGTAATAGGATTACCCAAATCAGGTAAATTAAATTTGATTTAATTTATCTTAATTTTATTTTATTTATTAAAATAATAAGAATTAGATCTGAAACATATCAAGATCTGATTGAGATCAAGAGAAAAAATTTTTAAATATATCTCTTGATCTGATCAGATCTGGACGAACCTGGACCGGGAAATCAGGATTTCCCTTCATGGCATACATGAGGCTCCCTATTGCAGAAGCATAAGGGATCTTGCTCATGCATTCTATTTCCTCAGGTGTGCTGGGGCACATCTTCTTGGAAAGATGAATACCATGTCTGAAGGGTATTAATCCCCTCTTAGAGTTTTTCATACTAAACCTCTTTAGTACTTTCTCTATGTACATCTTCTGTGAAAGTCCTAGCATCCTATTCGGTCTATCTCTATAGACCTTAATTCCTAGAATAAAGGATGCTTCACCTAGGTCTTTCATGGAGAATTCCTTGGACAACCACATCTTGACTGATGTCAACATGGGAATATCATTCCCAATAAGGAGGATGTCATCCACGTACAATACGAGGAAGACAACAGCGCTCCCACTGACCCTTTTGAAAATACATGGTTCCTCTTCATTTTTGATGAAACCAAACGTTTTGATCACATCATTGAAATGAGTGTTCCAGCTCCGAGATGCTTGCTTAAGTCCATATATGGACCTTTGCAGCTTGCAAACCTTGTGATCAGTATCACTGGATGTGAAACCTAGCGGCTGTTCCATATAGATATCTTCTTCAAGATATCCATTCAAGAACGCCGTTTTCACGTCCATTTGCCATATTTCGTAATCGAAATAGGCTGCAACAGCAAGCAATGTGCGGATGGATTTTAGCATAGCTACTGGGGAAAAGGTATCCTGATAGTCTATGCCTTCGCGTTGACTATAACCTTTTGCCACCAATCTAGCCTTGAATGTCTCCACATTCCCATCTGCACCAATCTTTCTCTTGAAGATCCATTTACATCCAATAGGTACTATACCTTCTGGTGGATCTACCAAGGTCCAGACTTGGTTTGAGTGCATCGAGTCAATTTCTGACTGCATTGCCTCTAGCCATTTCTCGGAGTCGATATCTGATATCGCCTCGTTGTAGGTTTTGGGATCATCACCATGAGCACCATTACCTACGAGGAACATTTCCTCTACATCCTCTGAAACAATACCTAAGTATCTTTCAGGGGGACGGGAAACTCTTTCCGATCTACGAGGTGGAGGAGGTAGTGTTCTTATTGGCTCAACCTGATTTGGTTCCACT
The DNA here is from genome assembly GCA_006176705.1 of Cocos nucifera. Lineage (NCBI taxonomy): Eukaryota > Viridiplantae > Streptophyta > Magnoliopsida > Arecales > Arecaceae > Cocos > Cocos nucifera. Next base: position 51,326 of record QRFJ01004293.1, on the reverse strand, counting down.
TGGTCCTTAGCTCGTTCTGCTTGTGAGACTTTCTCATCAAGCTTGATCTGTTTTTCAATGCCGCTATCTTGAATAAACTATTTTTCAAGAAAGATGGCATGTCGACTCACAATCACATTGTGGTCTTCTGGAATGTAGAAATAGTATCCTAATGACTCTTTAGGATATCCTATGAATCGAGCTCTAAAGGACCTAAACTCTAACTTGTCCGCTTGTTGTCTTTTGACATGAGCCGGACAACCCCAAATTCTGAGATGACTCAGACTTGGTTTCTTACCGTGCCATATCTCATACGGTGTGGTAGGAACGGTTTTAGAGGGAACCCTATTCAGTAAATAGATTGAAGTTAACAATGAGTATCCCCAAAGGAATCAGGGAGGTCTGTGAAGCTCATCATGGATCGAACCATATCTAATAGAGTCCGATTTCTCCGTTCTGAAACCCCGTTGAGTTGAGGTGTTCCTGGTGGAGTCCATTGAGAGACTATGCCATTATCCTTGAGATAGTCTAGGAATTCCCTGCTAAGGTATTCACCTCCTCGATCTGATCGAAGAACCTTAATGGGTTTTCCTGTTTGTTTTTCTACTTCATGTCTGAATTCTTTGAACTTTTCAAAGGCTTCAGACTTGTGTCTCATAAGATACACATACCCATACCTAGACAGATCATCGGTAAAGGTAATGAAGTAGACAAAATTGCCTCTAGCCGGCACATCAAATGGGCCGCACACATCTAGTATGTACTAGGGCAAGGAGATCTGTGGCCCTCTCCCCATGTCCAACAAAAGGGAGTTTAGTCATTTTGCCTTGAAGACAAGGATTCACAAGTTGGATATGACTCGAAAGTCAATGGACTCAATAGCCCATTTTTCTCCAATTTGTTGATCCTATCTTCTGCTATATGACCTAATCTCAGGTGCCATAGATATCTATCGTTTGGACTATCCCTAGGTCGTTTGGCATTCACGTTTTGCTCGATAGTTAGAACAGGTACATCAATATGTAGCTGATAAAGACCATTAATAAGGAAACCATTTGCAATTTTATTTCTTTCATAAAGAATGTTACAATGGTCCTTAAAGAAGGTGATCACATAACCTTCTTGTGCTAAGCATGAAACAGAAATCAAATTCCTGCTGGCTGCAGGCACAAAATAACAGTCTTTCAAAACTAAGTCTAAACCAGATGGTAATCGAAGAGGGTATGTTCCCACGGCTACTGCAGCAACTCTTGCTCCATTACCAACGCGTAGGATCATGTCTCCATCCCTCAGCCTCCTGCTATCCTCAAGACCCTGCATAGAAGTGCACAGATGAGCACTAGAACCAGAGTCAAGCACCCAACTGGATGGAAAAGGAGGGGAGAGGCAGCCTTGGGGCGTGGGGTTTCTCAATTGAATTGCTTAGAATCTGAGTTGGGCGCAGGGTCTCTTTTATAGACTAAGCGTGATCCAACTCCTCTTCCTCCCAACCAATCACAACCCTTTGTGAAATCAGATCTAAATCTGATTGGTGGGAATAGAGACCCCTGGATTCCTCCTTAGAGGGCGCCTAAGACCAGTCAAAGTTGGTTCTTAGAAGAACTCTAATTGGAATCCAAAAAGGAGATGGAGTCCTTGTCCAACAAGGACTCCTAGGCGCCTCCAACTTGGGCACACGCCTAGGGTGGCGTGCGCCCTTCTCCTTGCCAGGTTCTGGTAGGGGGACAGGCCCCCACCAGCTCTCCAATAGGTGCATGACATGTGGTCAAAAGTCAAAGTGTCAATGGTCAACGTTTGACCAGTCAAAGGTAGACTTTTGACCAAAGTCAAAGAACAAGAAATGGCAGGTGACCAAAAATGGCAGGTAATGTCTTACAAATAAGACAACCTTTTCTGACTTGGACAACCTCCTATCAGACCATATGAAGGCCTCTGTTTGAGCACAAACTCCTTTGGCTCAGACAGGACAACTTATTTATGATAGCAAAAGAAGAACGTTAGGTTCAATCGAGTGCTAGCACGATTTTCCTTGAACCTAATTGAATCTCATTCAGATCAACTGAACTAGATCAGTTCAATTGATGATCACCAGATTCAAACCCTTATTTGTGTGACCCAGTTAGGTTCAGTTCTGTATGGTAATGGGATATGTCATGATCTCTATCATTGACATCATCGAAACTCCTTTCGATGGATCAGAACTCTTCTGATTCGAACAGCTAGAATGATCAATCATCTAAATCATTCTAATTGCTCCCAAAATCCACCAGTGACACCTAGCAGTATATGGTGGCAACCCATCAGAGCTGAATGCGAACCTCTTGGTGCAGCTACCTGTGTGATTCAGTTCTTCTATCTTGAGCCCCGATCAGATTAGGGTTAAGGTGAACTCGTCAAACCCTAGTCTCTGTCATATGATGTAATCATTCGATTCGAGTCCAATGTGAAAATCTAAATAGAAACTCTTTCTATTATTTCACTCTACCATGGCCATGGATTTTGGACTTGATTCTCATGATCATCATAGGGCTACTCCTCTACCACCGAGGTAGATAGATTCCATCTTGATGCAATCCAGTTCCTACAATGAACATGTCATAGCCAACATACACCTCAGGGTTCCATATGGCTAGGAGACCGAGTAATGGTGTAGTCAAACTATAACACCCTCAAGGTGAACTGCCGATGCATCTCAGGTCAAAGAACCAGACACACTACTGCAGCATCGAGTCAGTCATTGACGAGAAGGTAGACTCCCTAATGACTACTCGAGGTGGTCACGCTCAGTGCCCTCGTTCTCTAACGAGTACCTGTACTCTCGCTCTGGTGTCTCCACACCGTAGACTCAAGACTCATCTACTAAAGAGAAGCGATTGTACACCAACCTTCCGGATCAATCACCATCCTCGTGATGATCCTATGGTCAGGAGTAATTTATGAGTTAATAATGATTATTCATGTCTTAAATTTTCAACTCTTGAAAATATGAATTATCATTACCATTAACTCAAAGGATGTATCACAGACACTAAATACACATATGTGATAGAAAATAACCTATTTATTGATTTTAGTCAAAATTATAATTTTGCCCTTAGAAGTGTATTACAAGTGTTAGCCAATTTTGGCTTTTAGGGCACATATATCTAACAGGTGTGATATATGATAGGGGTGACAGCACTTGGGTGTGAAAATTATTTTCATGTGATGCCTCTCTTTGGCATGAGAAAGGGTTTTAATCCCAATGCCACCTTGAGTCCCACTTTGACCAAATCACTTATTATTTGATCAAAAAGACTCCAGGGATTATTCTCCATGTCAAAACACTAGATCCCATCTAGTTTTGTCACCAAAATTCAATAAAAAATGGGGCAACATGAGTAGATAAGGAAGAGTCCATTGCGCTTAGGACTCTTCCCTTAAGAGTTTGATCCAAATAAAACTCTATTAAAACCTAGACAAACCACTACCATAAATTATAAAATTTAGTACACCCATAGCATGTCTTGAGCCCTAACATATATCCAAAAAGTAGACCAAAAGAATTTCTAAAATATTTTCTAGAAGCATCTGATCAGGTGATCCTCAATTCTCTCAATTTGGTCAACTTTTGACCCTAGTTCAATTGCACTAGTAACAGATTTAATTTCTATAATTAATTTGATCAAAATTTATTCTAATTAGATGAAAATAAATCTATTCAAGATACAAAAATATGTCAAATCAAATTTGACTCGATTGCGATGAATTAGAAAGATTGTAGAAGAGAAAGCCAGACTTAATCGTGTGCTAGCATGATTACCTTGAACTTGATTGGATCTAATCTAAATCAATCGAATTGGGTTAGCTCAATTGATAACATCCAGACCCAAATCCTTATTTATGTGATCTAGTTAGGTTCAATTTTGTAAGGTAATGAGATATGTCATGATCTTTATCATCGACATCATCGAAATAGCTTCCGATGGACCAAAACTCTTCTAATTCATACAATTAGAATGATTGATCATCAAAATCATTCTAATTGCTCTCAAAATCTATCAGTGATACCTAGCAGTATATGGTGGCAATCCATCAGAACTGAGAGCAAACCTCCTGATGCAGCTATCTGTGTGATTGGATTCTTCTATCTTGAGCTCCGATAGGATTAGAGTTAAGGTGAACTCATCAAACCCAACATCCATCATATGAACTAATCATTTAATTCGAGTCCAATGTGAAATCCTAATAGAAATTATTTCTATCATCTTTACTTTGTCATGGCCATGGGCTTAAGGACTCAATTTCATGATTATCATAGGACCACTCCTCATTTACCGAGGTAGATAGATCTCCTATTGGTGCAATTCAATTTCTACAATGAACATGCTATAGCCAACATACACCTCAGGATTCCGAATGGCTAGGAGATCAAGTTATGGTGTAGTCAAACTATAACACCCTCAAGGTGAACTATCGATGCACCTCAGATCTAAGAACCAGACACACCACTGCAGCATCGAGCTAGTCATCGATGAGAAGGTAGACTTTCTTATGACTGCTCGAGGTGGTCATGCTCAGTGTCCTTATTCTCTAGTGAGTACCTATACTCTTATTTTGATATTTTCACACCATAGACTCAAGACACATCAATCTTAAGAAAGCAATCATATCCTAACTTTCTGAATCGATCACCATCCTCATGATGATCTTATGATAGGGAGCAGTTTATGAATTAATTATGAAAATTCATGTCTTAAATTTTTAATTCTTAAAAATATGAATTATCTTACCATTAACTCAAAAAATGTATCACAGATACTTTAAATACACACTATGATAAAAAATAATTCTTTTATTAATTTATAATCAAAATTATAAAATTATCCTTAGAAGTATATTACAAGTGTTTAGCCAATCTGGTTTCCAAGGCATACATCTAACATATAGATCTTCACCTTTCTATCTATGTTCTTTTCTTTTTGAAGATCCACTTACATCCTATGGATTTTATCCCTTCAGGTGGATCAACCAATATCCATACATCGTTGATGTTCGTAGATCAATTTCGAATTTCATGGCTTCAAGCCATTTCTTAGAGTCAGATCTCTATATTGCATTCATATAAGTAACTAGATCCTTGTCATTCTCATCGAGCTCGATAAGATCTTTGTTCTAGACCAAGAAATAATAGTATCTATCCGACTGACATGATACTCTACTAGATCATCTTAATGAAACTGGTATATTGAGCTTTAGATCTGATCTAATCAAATTTGGTTCAAATTTAGTTACTTGTGTCGGTTCTTCTATCTTGAAAGAATAAGTATCCTATAAGCCAATCATATGTGTATTATGATGAAATTTTTTTTGTATAATCCTCAACTCATGTAATGACATTTTTTCTGATATCAATAAAATGAGGCATTTTCTATTCATCATTTTAATTACATCTTTTATGATTAAAGATTATGATGAATCCCAAAGATCAGGGCAATGATTTTAGGGGACATAAATGAGTTATGCCTATGAGACCTAAAATTCTAATCTTGAACATTTCTAATCGTAGGAACATTGAGTCAGGGATCAATGTTCTGGATAAACTGGCATATCCTACGTATGCTCAATAGAGAGGGTGGCAGATCTCACAAGCTACTTGTATGGAAAAACAAATACAAGGATATTGGTGCTCATTAAGGAATGATTTCATTGAATTGACTAGCTAAAAGGGAACATCTTATGGAACCTTACTTGTATATCAAAAGATAGTTTTCTAAGTAGGAGTTATGCAAGTAATCCTTAGACCTGAAATCATCACAGTATCTTATGCACATAAGTCCATATTTTTGGTTCATACTTAATTAAGACATTAAGTCATGAATGGAGTGATCTGGATATAGTTGAGTGTGTATAAGCATTGTGAGTAGGTCAATAAGTAATCGATCACTTCTAGTAAGAGGAGATGACATCCTATATATTTTCGTCTATGGATAACTTAGCAAGACTTTGACCAAAGCAAAATGAAGATTAGATAGGGCTTCTAATGTTAGATGTGTGTCCTAGAAGCCATATGGCTAACACTTGTAATACACTTCTATGGGCAATTTTATAATTTTGACTATAAATTAATAAAAAGATTATTTTCTATCATAGTGTGTATTTAAAGTGTATGTGATACATCCTTTGAGTTAATTGTAATGACAATTCATATTTTCAAAGAGTTAAAAATTTAAGACATGAATTTTCATAATTAACTCATAAACTGCTCCTGACCGTAGGATCATCATGAGGATGGTGATTGATTCGGAAGGTTGGTGTACAATCGCTTTCTTTGAGTAGATGAGTCTTCAGTCTATGGTGTGGAGATATCGGAGTGAGAGTATGGGTACTTATTAGAGAACGAGGGTATTGAGCGTGACCATCTTGAGCATTCATAAGGAAGTATATCTTCTCATCGATGAATGGCTCGATGTTGCAGTAGTGTGTCTAGTTCTTTGATCTGAGGTGCATCGGCAATTCACCTTAAGGGTGTTATAGTTTTAATACAGCATAACTTGATCTCCTAGCCATTCGAAACCTTGAGATGTATGTTGGCTATAGTATGTTTATTATAGGAATTGGATTACACCAATAAGAGATCTATCTACCTCAGTAGATGAGGAGTAGCCCTATGATGATTATGAGAATCGAGTCCATAAGCCCATGACCATGGTAGAGTGAAGATGATAGAAAGAGTTTCTATAAGGATTTCATAATGGACCCAAATTGAATGATTAATTCATATGATAGATATTGGATTTGATGAGTTCATCTTAACCCTAATCCTATCGGGGCTTAAGATAGAAGAACCCAATCACATAGGTAGCTACACCGAGAGATTCACTTTCAGTTCTGATGGGTTGCCACCATATACTATTAGGTGTCACTGGTGGATCTTGGAAGTAATTAGAATGATTTTGATGATTGATCATTCTAATTATATGAATCAAAAAAGTTTTGATCCATCGAAAGATATTTTGATGATGTCAATGATGAAGATCATAACATATCTTATTACCATATGGAACTGAACCTAACTAGATGATAAATACCATAAATTCACCAATAAAAATATTAATTTATTAATTAATTTATATTAATTAATAATTAATTTATATATAATTTTTTAAAAAAATTAATATTTTTATTAATTAAAAAATTAATTAAAAAATAATAAAAATTTAAAAATAAAATTTTATAATCAATAGAAAGAGCTTATTTTTTTTATCATAATGAAATAAGTTTCGAGCAAAACGAAGCTAAAACGAAGAAGATATGAATTTTTAAAGAAATAAAATAAATAAAAAATAAATAAAAAAAGAAAATAGCTCAGCCAGCTATGCAAGCCAAGCCACCAAGCCATCAAAGCCAACTCAGCCGTTGAAGCCATCAGTCGGTCCACGATCCAGGCATGGACTGCCAGCTTAGCAGAAACCGACGAATCACGGCGCGATACGTGGCGGAGCTAGACCCTTAAAGGGTCCACAGAAATTTATCATGGCTCACAGGACAATCTGATCTTTTCACTCGACAACAGAGGCACTCATTGGCTATGGTGTGTGGTGTGGTCAGTCCACACGGTCCATGGGAATAGTAATGGCACGATCGGACGGCTGCGGTAGCTTGCAATCAAGATCAAACGGCTGTGGTTGTTTTCGGATTTGATTCAGCTTTAGACTTCATGTGGATCACCATCCAATGGCAGCGCTCGATCCAGAGAATGATCTGATGGTCTAGAACACTCTCGACATTGATCAGAACTCCCAAAGCATGATTTGCGATGAAATTTCCTCCATCAACGTGCGATCGAACGATCAGAATTTAATCCGCCCTGATCTGAGCCGATATGCATCCGATTTTGATGATTTTTGGTCCATTGGATTCCTATTAATAGCCAGATTTCATCCAGAGTAGTAGAATTTATCTAGGACTCTTTTTAATCTAATTTTTACTCAGATTTCTTCATGTTTCAATGATCAAAGGCCTCTTAGTCCCATATTGCCTAGAAGAAAACTCTCCAGCCCCCATAGCTCTATAAAAAGGACCCCAAGCCTCTAGAAATGGACAGATTTGATGAGAGAGAAGCCAAGCTCAGGGTTGAAGGTTGCTCCAAGGCTATGGTACTAAGAAAAAGAGCCAGTCTTCTATGCCATCTCTACACCTATGCTGATATGCGATCTCCTTCTAGTTTTCTTTTCTCTTTTCTTTAATTTCTTGTATTTAAATTCTGCATTTGAGTTTTAATTTTAATAAAGAAAGCTTTATTGCTCTTTTCAATTCTAGCTCTTTAAATTAATTGTTCCTTATTGCTCTTTAATTGCAAGTAGCCGCTAAGATCTAAATAATAGATCTTAGTTCTAAGCTTATTTTTGCATAATTTAAATTCTGCTTTTATTTATAAATTTATTTTCCACTTTAATTTTCTTTTCAAAAATTCTTCTTTTCTTTTTCTATAAGAAAAAAATTAAAAATTTTAGAATTAAATCATTGCCTCTCTGTGGATTCGACCTGACTCACTACTCTCTTCATAACTTTTAATTAAAAAAAGTCAGATTTAAACTGATGAACACGGTGTCTTCATGACAACATCGCGTTCCTATCAAGTTTTTGGCGCCGTTACCGAAGAGGCATAAAAATTAAATTTTTTTTATTTCTTTGATTTTTCTTTTATTGCCTACTAATTATTTTTCTTATTTATTTTGCAGTAAAAAAAAGAAAAAAAAAATAGAGAAAAGAACAAAGAAGATTAGGGCATGAACAAAACTTTCAATCCTGTTTGGTGAGTTCATTCCTAAACCCTAAATCTCTTTCCTTATTTTTAATATTTGCTTTATTTTTAAATTAATTAAAAATTATCTACTTAAATCTAATTAAAAATCTCATCATAAGATTAAAAACTCTAATTATTTAGAGCATCCATCATATCAATTTTAATTAATTAATTAATTAATTTTGGTGATTGCTGGAGGCGAGGTAAGCCTTTTAGAATTCAATTAGTTGCATGCATCTAGTTTAAATTGCATAGAACCTCTTGCTTGAAAATTTGAATATGCATATCATATTGAATCAATTTAAGGGCACAACCCATTAAACAAGATAATGTGAGAATTTAATCACCTTTCCTTAGCCCACAAACAACCAACCCTTATACTGCATTAACCCAAATCTTAACTCTTAAAATCAATTAGACATCGACCCTTAAGGATATTCGAGCTCAGTAGGATAAGAAAACCTTAGAGCTGAAATGGGTTAGGATTAATCAATTTAACTGGTGTCTAGAAAAGTGATTCAGGGATGACTAGGTCCGAAGGAAGGTAGTTACTTAATTGGTTCCGTTCGCTTACCTGGCCAAGTATAATTGGTGTCTAAGGGAAGCAACGGGTGGACTCCCACCGATCTTATACTTACTTGGCCAGTTGATTGGCTGATCCTACACTTGGAGTGCTCGAGGGCTGACTTGGAACAGTTAGGAGCTGTCTAGTCTAGGCTGATCTTAGGTTAAGACTAATTTATCTAAAACTTGTTTGAAAATAAAAATTTATGCTTTAGGTATTTTTAATCTCTATTGCCCTGACATAAGGTTGCCCTAGCATAACGGAAAGTTATGTTGCATAGTTATCCTAGGGTATGAAAAGGGTGAATTAACTTAGAACTAAAAGAAAAAAAGAGAGTTTAAAATATATATATATATAATAAAATTTAAAAAAAAAGATTGAGGACATTGGTGAATTCTCCAAAACCCATTTGGAGAAGGATATCAGATCAACTAGTCAAAATGGATTTAGTTCCTATTTCAGACCCTACAACCTCAACATCCACAATGGATTTAGCAAATCAGCCTCAGTCTCAAACCTTTAAGAACTTATTTTATCTAGTTGGTTCCATCCAATCCTCTTGTATAAGGTTGCCCCAATCCATAGCAAACAACTTTAAAATTAAACCTCAAATCATTAACATGCTTCCAAAATTCACGAGAATAGAGGATGCATATATATTCATTAGGAAATTTGAAGTGGTTTGTGCAACCATAAAACTACAACAATTATCAGAGGACAAAATCAAACTGAGATTAATCAATTTTGCCCTTAAGGATAATAACAAAAAGTGGCTTTATAGTCTTCCAAATCAATCTATCACGACTTGGGAGGGCTTTGTGAGAATATTCTTAAAAAAATATTTTCCTCATCATAAAATAGCTAGAATTAGAAATGAAATAAACCAATTCTATCAACTAGCTAGTGAATCATTTTGGAAATACTTCGATCGATTCAAGAACCTCTTGACCCAATGCCCACACTATGGAATAGAAACTTGGAGGCTATGCCAAATAATTTATAAAGGGTTAGATTCAAATTCTTGAATAATGCTAGAATCCATGTGCCAGGGATAATTTATGTACAAAAAACCAAATGAAGCTTGGCAATTTTTAGAAGACCTAGCCAAAAAAAGTTTACAATGAGAAACAACTAGGAAACCAAAAAAATCTACACCTTCAAGAGGTGGAATATATCAAATTCAAACCTCCCTAGCTGTAGAAACTAAAATTGCAACTTTGACACGTAGGCTAGAGGCCTTAGAATTTCAGGGACCACCCAGTGTGAATCAAGTATCTGCACCCATGTGCAATAGATGTAATGCACCAGACCATGTCCTTGAGGAATGTCCTCTCATTGTGAACCAATCAGATAATGGATGTGCACAAGTGAATGCCACATATCAGAGACCATTGAACAATCCCTATGCACCCACCTATAACCCTGGTTGGAGGAATCATCCAAATTTTTCATGGTCACAAAATCTAAATGTAGGCGGTCCAAGTTTCAATCAGTAGAACCCAAGGCTTAATCCTGTGATAAACATCCTACCACCACCAGGCTTTAATATTAATGAAAAGAAATTTTTTTCTTTAGAGAAAAGCTTGGAAGCCCTAGCCAAATCTAATACTGACACCAATACCACCTTAAGCAATTTCATGCAAACCATGGACCAAATTCTGAATTCAAATTTCCAAGCCATAGCCCGCTTAGAAATGCAAGTGAATCAGCTAGCATCTATCATAAGTGCACGTGAACGAGGTAGGTTACCTAGCCAACCTGAGCCCAACCCAAGAAATCAAAATGGTAGACCATCCCAAGGAAACTAGGTTAATCAAGTTAATGCTATTCATTCCTTGAGATTAGGAAAATAAGTGGATAATAAGGTAAATACACCTGACACTAGAGAAGACTCGAGTGCTAAGTCTTTTGAGCCACCTAATGAACAATCTACCTTACAAACTCAAGCTCCTGAAACTGATAGTGCACCAAACCAGATGACCACAATCTCTAGAGCTTCTTTTCTGAATCGATTAAAGTCTAATAAATAATTGGAACATTTAGATAAAATGTTAGAGATATTTAAGCAAGTTCAAGTAAACATTCCTCTACTAGATATGATCCAAGAAGTTCCGACTTATGCCAAATTCTTAAAAGATCTTTGCACCAAGAAAAAGACGACTAACGTACTAAAGAGAGCTTTCTTAGCAGCAGGTTTGAGTTCATATTTGTTAAGTCATATGCCTATAAAGTACAAAGACCCAGGTTCTCCAACAATTTCATGTCATAGGAGAAACCCACATTGAAAAGGCATTACTTGATTTAGGGGCTAGTATAAATATTTTGCCCTATTTAGTTTATAAGCAATTAGGATTGTGAAAGCTTTAGCCAACAGGGATCACATTACAATTAGTAGACCGATCTTTTAGAATCCCCAAGGAAGTGGTAGAAGATGTTTTGATTAAGATTGAAAGTTTTATCTTTTCAGTCGATTTTGTCATTTTGGAGACTGAGCCAATATCAAATCCTAAGGATCAAATCCCAGTGATTTTAGGAAGACCATTCCTAGCTACTGCTAATGCTGAAACCAATTATCGGAATGGACTTATAAAACTATCTTTTGGAAATATGACTATCGAGCTGAATATTTTCAATTTGGAATAGGAATCTGCTAAGCATGCTAATGTAAGTATAGTCCAACATGAAATTTATGAACCCATAGACATTAACGATGAGAAAGTCGATCTTGAATCTAGTATCTGGCCAACCCATGAATGTTAGAACCTAAATAAAATACATGGAGATAATAAAAATGGCCAAAGATGGGAGCCTTCCATTGAACCACCCATAGAAATGACTAAACCATCACCTAAGTCATCAAAAGAAGAGGCACCCAAAGTAAAGTTGAAACCTCTCCCTGAGCACCTCAAGTATATATATTTAGGTCCAGAGAAAACTTTGCCTGTAATTATTGCATCAGACCTAAATTCTAACCAAGAAGAGGAATTATTAACAGTCTTAAGAGAAAATCGAGAAGTAATAGGCTGGACCATGGCAGACATTAAAGGAATAAGTCCTTCCATAGTTCAACATAGGATACACCTAAAGGAAGAGGCTAAACCAACTCGAGATGCCCAAAGAAGACTGAACCCAGCCATGAAAGATGTAGTCAAAAAGAAAATTCTAAAGTTGTTGGATAATGGAATTATTTACCCCATTTCTGATAGTTCATGGGTAAGCCTTGTACAAGTGGTACCAAAGAAATTTGGGGTAACAATAGTCCAGAATGATGCTAATGAACTTATCCCAACTAGGACCCAAATGGGGTGGAGGGTCTGTATAGATTATAGGAAATTGAATGCAGCTACGAAAAAAGATCACTTTTCTTTGCCATTTATTGATCAAATATTGAAAAAATTAGCTGGACAAGAATTTTACTATTTTCTAGATGGATACTCTGGTTATAATCAGATCCCCATAGCCCCTGAAGATCAGAAAAAGACCACATTCATCAGTCCATTTGGAACCTTTGCTTATAGACGTATGCCCTTTGGACTATGTAATGCTCCAGCAACCTTCCAAAGATATATGATCAGCATATTTTCTGATATAATTGAATGATTTCTAAAAATTTTTATGGTTGACTTTTCTGTCTTTGGACCTAGCTTCTTTGAATACTTAAACCATCTAAGACTTGTTCTAGGAAGATGTAAGAAGAAGCATTTGGTTCTTAATTGGGAAAAATATCAATTCATGGTCAGAGAAGGTATAGTCCTTCACCATGTAATTTCAAAGAAAGAAATAGAAGTTGACAAGGCCAATGTTGACCTGATTGCAAGTCTTCCACCACCCAAGACTATTAAAGAAATTCATTCATTCTTAGGACATGCTGGATTTTATAGAAGGTTCATACCCAATTTTAGCAAAGTGGCTCACCCTTTGACGAACTTGTTAGCAAAAGAAGCAAAATTTGAGTTTACTTCTAAGTGCCTTGAATCTTTTGAATTCCTTAAAAAGGCACTCATTTCAGCCGCCATCATTCATCCACCTATTTGGATCGAATCTTTTGAGCTCATGTGCGATGCATCTGATCATGCTGTAGCTGTAGTCTTATGTCAAAAAATCAATAAGCTGCCGAGGGTTGTTTATTATGCAAGCAAAACATTAAATGATGCACAGCTTAATTACACCACCACAGAGAAGGAATTCTTAGCTGTTATCTTTGCCCTAGAAAAATTTAGGTCCTATTTGGTTGCATCTCATGTTATTGTCTATATTGATCACTCAGCCATTAGACATCTCCTAGGAAAGAAAGATGCTAAGACACGATTAATCCGATGGATCTTGCTTCTTCAAGAATTTGACCTAAAAATTAAAGACAAGAAAGGGACAGAGAATGCAGTTGCTGATCACTTGTCCCAAATCATAGTTGCACCATCTAACGAACCATCTATCAATGAGTATTTTTTAGATGAACAACTCATGTTAGTGTCGACTGAACCTTGGTATGCAGATATTCTAAATTATTTAGCCATTGGTAAAGTGCCTTCTCATTGGACTAGTCAGGATAAACACAAATTCTTTTCCGAATTAAAGTATTTCATTTGGGATGATCCATATCTATTTAAATAGTGTCCCGATCAGATCATTAGGAGGTGTGTCCCTGATAATAAGATTAAAAGTATTCTATAATTTTGTCATGACTAAGCATGTGGTGGTCATTTTGCATCCAAGAAGACTGCTGCCAAAGTACTTCAATGTGAATTTTATTGGCCTAATTTATTTAAGGATGCACATGTGTACTGTAAAAGTTGTGATCGATGCCAACAAATCAGTCGGATTACAAAGAAAGATATGATGCCACTTAATCTAATCTTGGTAGTTGAAATTTTTGATGTCTGAGAAATTGATTTTATGGGACCATTTCCAAATTCATTCGGAAATGAGTATATCTTAGTGGCTGTTGATTATGTTTCCAAGTGGATAGAAGCTATTCCATGTAAATCCAATGATAGCAAAGTAGTCGTTAAATTTCTTAAGAAAATATTCTCTCTCGCTTTGGTAGTCCTAGAGCAATCATTAAAAAGAGAAGAAATAAATTAGTTTTTATAAAAATAATAATTAAAAAATAAATTTTATAATTAATAGAAAGAGCTCATTTTTTTTGATCACAGAACAAATAATTTCGAGCAAAATGAAGCTAAAACGGAGAAGTATGAGTATTTAAGAGAAATAAAATAAAATAAAAACATAATAAAAAAAAGGAAATGGCTCAAGTCGGCTCCGCAAGTCCTAAGCCTACCAAGCCAAGACAAACGCATAAAACTGACTTCAAGACCATTGAAGCCAATAACGATCCATGATCCAAGCAATGGATCGGTAGCTCAATAGAAACGTATCGTCACGGGGCACGACACGTGCGGCCCTAGACCCTTAAAGGGTCCACAAAAATTTATCGTGGCTCACAGGGCAATCTAGTCTTTTCACTCGGCAATAGAGGTGCTGATTAGCTATGGTGTGTGGTGCAGTCGGTCCACACGGTCCATGGGAACAGTAATGGCACGATCGAACAGCTGCGATACCTTGCGGTCAAGATCAAACGGCTGTGGTTGTTTTCGGATTTAATTCTACTTTAGATTTCATGCGGATCGCCATCCAATGTCAGTGCTTGATCCAGAGGATGATCCAATGGTCCAGAATACTTCCGACATTGATCAGGACTCCCGACACACGATTTGTGACTAGATTTCCTCCATCAACATGCGATCGGACAGTCAGAATTTAATCCAACCTGATCTAGGCCGATATGCATCCAATTTTGATGATTTTTAGTCTGTTGGATTCCTATTAATGGTCAGATTTCATCCAGTATAGTAGAATTCATTCAAGACTCTTTTTAATCTAATTTTCACTTAGATTTCTTCATGTTTCAATGATTAAAGAGTCTCTTAGTCCCATATTGGCTAGAAGAAAACTCTCTAGCCCCCCTAGCTCTATAAAAAGGACCCCAGGCCTCTAGAAATGGACAGATCTGATGAGAGGGAAGCCAAGCTTAGGGTTGAATGTTGCTCCAAGGCTACGGTACTAAGAAGAAGAGCCAGTCTTCTATGCCATCTCGACGCCTACGCTGATCTGCGATCTCCTTCTAGTTTTCTTTTCTCTTTTCTTTTCTTTAATTTCATGTATTTAAATTCTACATTTGAGTTTTAATTTTAATAAAGAAAGCTTTATTGCTCTTTTCAATTCTGGCTCTTTAAATTAATTGTTCCTTATTGCTCTTTAATTGCGAGTAGCCGCTAAGATTCTAAATAATAGTTTTAGTTCT
>QRFJ01004293.1:0-35680 GCA_006176705.1 Cocos nucifera | reverse complement strand
CCTTATTGCTCTTTAATTGCGAGTAGCCGCTAAGATCTAAATAATAGATCTTAGTTCTAAGCTTATTTTTGCATAATTTCAATTCTTCTTTTATTTATAAATTTATTTTCCACTTTAATTTTCTTTTCAAAAATCCTTCTTTTCTTTTTCTATAAGAAAAAAATTAAAAATTTTAGAATTAAATCATTGCCTCTCTGTGGATTTGACCTGACTCACTACTCTCTTCATAACTTTTAATTAAAAAAAGTCGGACTTAAACTGATGAACACGGTGTCTTCACGACAACATCGCATTCCTATCACTGGGTTACACAAATAAGAGTTTGGTCTAGATGTCATCAATTAAGCTAACTTAGTTCGATTGATTTGGATTAGATCCAATCAGGTTCAAGGTAATCATGCTAGCACATGATTGAGCCTGACTTTCTCCTTCAGTAATCTTTCTGATTTATCGTAACTGAGTCAAATTTAATTTAATATATTCTTATACCTTGAATGAATTTATTTTTATCTAACTAAAATGAGTTCATATTAGATTAATTATGAAAATTAAATTCATTCTAAGTGCAATTGGACTAGGGTCAATAGTTGACCCAATTGACATATGATTAAAAAATTTTAGAAATTTTTTTAGAAATCATTTTGTCTAATTTTTGGATATGTGATAGGGCATGAGTTGTACTTTGGGTGTGAAAAATTTTGTAATTTTTGTAGGTGCCTAGACCAGATTTTGATAGAGTTTGATTTAGATCAAACTCTTAAGGGAAGAGTCCTAGACGCACATGGATTCTTCCTTATCCTTTCATGCTACCACCTTCTAGATGGATTTTTGGCATCAAAACTAGATAAAATCTAGGGTTTTTCATGGAGATTAGGTTCAAGAGTCTCAATAGTCAAATTAATAAGGTTTTTGGTCCAAAAGGGACTCTTTTTGGTGCTACGTCTAGTATAAGAACTCTTCTCACAAAATTGCCTCAACGTAATTTATTTTTTTCACACCCAAAGGAGCCTTCCCTCTAATATCCAATTCTCCTCTATCCTCTCTCTCCCTCTCTTTTACATGTCTAAAAAGTTAGGAATAAATCTGAGTTGAAGGTCCAAGATTTTTGGGACAAGATTCATCATCTATGCGATGGTGTTCGTGAGACGAACAGGCTGCCCTCAGAAGTCATTTTGAAGGCTTTTCAAATCAGATCCAGATCTAATTTTTGGAAGATAGATTCATGAGGAGAATATGTTCAAATCTTGTCTAAGTGGATATTGGTAGAGGCCAGGCGCATGTGCGGCTCCTTCCAGAACCTTAGGAATCAATAGGATCATCGCAGGATAATTAGATTACCAAATCAGGTACCTAAAATTAAATTTGATTTAATTTTATTTTTAACTTTTAATATCAGATCTCTATGATTAGTTTTGAGAAGTCTCAGATCTAATTAAGATTTTAAATTTTTTTTTTTGAAATATTCCTTTAGATCCAATCAGATCTGAACGATTTTGTGTCGGAAAAATAGGTTTTTTCCTTCAACTAGTATCAGAGTCAGGTTGCAGTTCTTCAAATCTATTTTAGATCTAATTTTATTTTTATTTTTGATTTGATATTAAAAAGTTTCATATATCACATCAAATGTGATTATATTTAAAATTAAAATGTTAAAATTAAATCATTTAGATCTAATATGTATGAGATGTATGACTAGATTGGGAATAGAATAGTTCTATATGTAGTCTAGTATAATCATGTTATTAATTTGATTAAATATAATTTTAGATCTATTTAATTTATATTTTTTGATATTATAATTATTATAATCAGATCTACAAAAATAGAAAATAAAGTTTTTTAATTTTTGATTTATTTATATGTGATATGAAAAGATGCATGTTTAGACTAGTTGTAGAATAGTTCTACAAATTGTCTAAAATAGTTTTATTTTGATATGATCAAATTTAAATCTATTTTTTAGATATTATATATGATATTTTAGATCTAAAAAATATGCATGTTTAATTTAGTGATGATAGATGAGATGTATGCAAAGCATGTATTAGTTAGATCATTAATTATATATGTGATATATGATCTAGATCTAACTACTTTTATAGTTTCAATTATATTTCTGATTAAGACATTTCTCTTGACCGTCCAGTCATAAGAATAAAGTAGAATTTAAAGGCCCTCTTCTTTCATTCAATGGGATGTTCTTATGGCATGTAGGGGTGCTGCGCGTTCGTCCTTAATCAGAAATCAGAACTTATTTTTCTGCAAAATCTTAGATTCTGAAATCCTAAGATTTTGATACATATTTTTTTTTATTTATGAATCCAAACTTAATTAAGAATTAAGATTATAAAACTAATTAGGTCTAAAATTAAGAATTTTCATATCTAAGATACTTTCATAAAATTGGGTTCGAACTTGGGTAGCTTAATTAGGTCTAGCGGTTGATCAAATCAAATTAAGAGTTAGTTAGGTAGAGTCAAGAGTGCTTAGAATTGACCAGCCTAATAGTTGTAAGTTTGGGTCAAGATCGACTCATAGACACATGTAATTGATCCAATTAAGATCTAATTTGGCTCCATGGTTCGAGCCTAGATTGTAGGCTAACCCAATTAGTTCCAGTTCGATAATTTGGTGTCTAAGGTAAGTTTGGTAGATACGATCGATTGATTTTTAATTGAGAGCTACTCAACCTGAATACTTTCTTGTCGAGCTAATGGCATATCCCTTCCATCGATCTCACTTACCTGGCCATTTGTGTCAACCTTGTTCTGATTTGAGATGACTAACAGTTCGAGCTAACCCATGCCACTAGGCTTGTCATAACCATTATGACTGAGTCGAGTCTATGAGATCTAAATTGATCTTCCTAAGAAAAGATTAAGTCAATTGGTCTTCCACTATTGTAGATGTGTGGGCCCTTTCGAGGGTTGATTGTTCACAGCTGGTTATAATGGCTCAGTTGCACCAAAAATATGCAACCATATCTATCAGGCATTGGATGCTACGGGTTGGAGGATGGGTTGTAAATAATATTCTAGATACGGCGAGGAACCCAATCAGGAATCCAATTCATGCAAATGGTGGGTCTGACTTAACTAAGGAGTGGATCAATATTCTGGACATGGTGAGATTCATGAATTAAAGACCAAGATTAGGTGCACCATGATTAGAGAATCATTGGATAAAAGTTGTCCACTCATTGGTTGATCCATCACCAATAACTATTAGATGAGGTGGTGAGCCAGTCGGTAGGACCGCACCATCTACTAGAAATTAATTGATCAAAAAGATTTTTGCATCTCTACCTAAGAAGTGTAGGGATTCGAGAAAATAGTGAAAACCTAATTTATTTAAAAATAAAATTTTTAAATAAATTGATTAAATCTAATTATAAAATCTAACTAGAAACTTTGACTCTCTACAGAAAAATGTCTGCATCCAATCTACTAGCCCGTATCCTGGACACCTGTAGACTGATTAGATCCAACTTCAAGGATTAGCTCCAAAACTTCAAAATTATTTTAGGTTCTAAGAAGTTGACTCATGTGTTAGGAACAGGATCCTCCCACTTTACAAGCCCGTCCATTCGCTAATCAGAGAGCATCTCTAGAGAAGTGGACGGATGATGATAACAAAGCTAGGTATTATATATTGGGCTTAATGCCTGATGAGCTCCAGCACCAACATAAAAATATTAAGACTAACTACCAAATGTTGGCTCACCTACAGGAGTTGTTTGATGAATAAAGTCACGCAGCTAAATATTAAGTCACTAGAAGACTTTTTAAGACTCAAATGCATGATGGATAGTCGGTCCAAAATCACTGTCTAATGATGATCAAGGACTTAGAAGAGCTTGAGAAGCTTGGTGTCAAGTTGGACAAGGATTTGCAAATTGATATAATTCTATAATCCTTGACTGATGCATATGGGTAGCTCATCATGAACTATCATATGCATAAACTACAGAATACTCTGGTAGAACTTATGAATATGTTGATTACTACTGAACTTTCTATAAAAGATTTTAAAGGCTCAATACTTGCTGTGGAGCAAACTTCTTTCAAGAGAAAGTCTTTTGAAAAGAAAAAGAAGTCTGTGAACAGGCAGAAGATGGATGGTGGGAAGAAGAAGAAGGCAGAGCCAAAGAAGAAGGCCGCTGATAAAGAAAAATATTTTCATTATAATACAGACGGTCATTGGAAGTGGAACTATCCCTTGTATCTAGCCAGCCTGAAGAATAAGGAGGCAGGTCCTTCTGGAGGTATGCTCATTGTAGAATCTAATCTTATGATTTTTTTTGCATCTAGTTGGGTGCTTGACTCTGATTCTAGTGCTCACTTATGCACTTCTATGTAGGATCTTGAGGATAGCAGGAGGCTGAGGAATGATGAGATGATCCTACGCGTCGGAAATGGAGCAAGAGTTGCTGTAGTGGCTGTGGGAACCTACCATCTATGATTACCATTAGAATTAGATTTAGTTCTTAAAGACTATTTTTATGTGCCTACAGCAAGCAGAAACTATTTCATGTTTAGCATAGGAAGGCTATGTAATTAGTTTTTTTAAGGACCATTATAATATTCTTTAAGAAAGAAATAAAATTGCAAGTGGTTACCTTATAAATGGTCTCTATCAGTTATATATTGATGTTTTTATTTTTAATATCATGTAAAATATGAATGCTATAGGATCAAAATGACCTAGGGATAGTCTAAATGATAGGTATCTGTGGCACCTTAGGCTAGGTCATATAGCGAAAGACAGGGTTAATAAATTGGAGAAATTTGGACTATTGAGTCCATTGACTTTTGAGTCATATCCGATTTATGAATCATGTCTTCATGGCAAAATGACTAAGCTTTCTTTTGTAGGACATGGAGAAAGGGCCACAGACCTACTTGCCCTAGTACATACTGATGTGTGCGGCCCATTTGATGTGTCGACTGGAGGCAACTATGTCTACTTCATCATCTTTATTGATGATTTATCTCGATATGGATATGTGTATTTGATGCGACATAAATATGAAGCTTTTAAAAAGTTCAAAGAATTCGAACATGAAGTAGAAAAATAAATTAAAAAATCCAATAAGATTCTTTGATCAGATCGAGAAGGTGAATATCTTAGTCGAAAATTCCTAGACCATCTTAAGCAAAATGGCATAGTCTCTCAATGGACTCCATCTAAAATACCTCAACTCAATGGAATTTTAGAATAGAGAAATCGGACCTTTTTAGATATGGTCCAATCTATGATGAGCTTCACGGACCTTTCTGAGTTTCTTTGAGGATATAGTCTAATGACCACTATATATTTACTGAATAGGGTTTCCTCTAAAACTATTCCTACCACACCGTATGAGTTATGATATGGTAAGAAACTAAGTCTGAGTCACCTTAAAATTTAGGATTGTTTGGCTCATGTCAAGAGACAGACAGACAAGTTAGAGTATAGATTTTTTAGAGCTTGGTTCATAGGATATCCTAAAGAGTCATTAAGATATTATTTCTACATTCTGGAAGACCACAATGTGATTGTGAGTCAACATGCCATCTTCCTTGAAAAATAGTTTATTCAAGATGGAGGCATCAAAAGGCAGATTAGGCTCGAGGAGAAAGTCTCCCAAGAGCAACGAGCTAAGGATCCTATGAAACCCAATCAGATTAAGCCAGTCCAATCACTACCTCCTCCACCTCGTAGATCAAAAAGGATTTTTCATCCTCCTGAAAGGTACTTAGGTACTATTTTAGAGGATGTAGAGAAAATGTTCCTCATGAAAAATGGGGTTCATGGTGATGATCCCAAAATCTATGATGAGATGATATTAGATATCGACTCCAAGAAATGGTTAGAGGCAATAAAGTCAGAGATTGACTCAATGCACTCCAACCAAGTTTGGACCTTGGTAGATCGACTTGAAGGTATAGTACCTATTGGGTGTAAATGGATTACAAGAGAAAGATAGTTGCAGTTGGAAATGTGGAGACATTCAAGGCTAGGTCAGTGATAAAAGTGAAGAAAAATCCTGATTTCCCGGTCCAGGTTCATTCAGGTCTGATTAGATCAAGAGATATATTTCAAAAATTTTTCTCTTGATCCCAATTAGATCTTGATATATTTCAGATCTGATTATTATTATTATTTTAGAAATCAAAATAAAATTAGATAAATTAAATCATATTTAACTTACCTTGATATGGATAATCCTATTACCCGTTGATGATCCTGTATTCAGCGGAAGGTTCTGGATCTAGCCACACAAGTACCTGGCCTCTATCGGTATCCACTCAGGCTGGATCTGGAGATCCTCTTCTTCTCTATCACGTCTCCAAAAATCAGATCTAGATCTGATCTGGAGGATCTTCAAAACTCCTTTTGAAGATCAGTAGTCATCCTTTGCAGCAGCGCAGCCTTCTAGCTTTCAGCCACCTTTTTTTGATCTGGATTGCACCAACCAAAAATCCAAAACTCCTTTTGGATGTGGAGAGGAAGGGGAGAAGGTGGTTTGGCATGGAGGAAGAGGAGAGAGGCAGCCTTGGGCATTAGGAATTGTGATTCCTTTCAATCACTTCCAATTACAATCTGGGTTGGGCGTAGGATCTTATTTATAGACTATCTATGATCCAACTTCTCTTCTTCCCAACCAATCACAACTCTTTGTGAAATTAGATCTAAATCTGATTGGTGGAAATAGAGTCCCCTGGATTCCTCCATAGAGGGCACCTAAGACCAGTCAAAGTTGGTTCTTAGGAGAACTCTAATTGGAATCCAAAAAGGAGATGGAGTCCCTATCCAACAGGGACTCCTAGGCATCTCCAACTTGGGCAACGCCTAGGGTGGCGTGCGCCCTCCTCCTTACCAGGTTCTGATAGGGGGACAAGCCCCCACTAGCTCTCCAATAGGTGCATGACATATGGTCAAAAGTCAAAGTGTCAATGGTCAACATTTGACCAATCAAAGGTAGACTTTTGACCAAAGTCAAAGAACAAGAAATGGTAGGTGATCAAAAATGGCAGGTAATGTCTTATAAAATAAGACAACCTTTTCTAACTTGGATAACCTCCAGTCAGACCATATGAAGGCCTCTGATTGAGCACAAACTCCTTTGGCTCAGGCAGGACAACTTATTTATGATAGTAAAAGAAGAACGTTAGGTTCAATCGAGTGCTAGCATGATTTGCTTGAACTTAATTGAATCTCAATCAGATCAATTGAACTGGACCAGTTCAATTGATGATCACCAGATTCAAACCCTTGTTTGTGTGACCCAGTTAGGTTCGGTTCTGTATGGTAATGGGATATGTCATGATCTCTATCATCGACATCATCGAAACTCCTTTCGATGGATCAGAACTCTTCTGATTCGAATAGCTAGAATGATCGATCATCTAAATCATTCTAATTGCTTCCAAAATCCACCAGTGACACCTAGCAGTATATGGTGGCAACCCATCAGAGCTAAATGTGAACCTCTTGGTGTAGCTACCTGTGTGATTAAGTTCTTCTATCTTGAGCCCCGATCAGATTAGGGTTAAGGTAAACTCGTCAAACCCTAGTTTCTGTCATATGATGTAATCATTCGATTCGAGTCCGATGTGAAAATCTAAATAGAAACTCTTTCTATTATTTTACTCTGTCATGGCCATAGACTTTTGGACTTGATTCTCATGATTATCATAGGGCTGCTCCTCTACCACCGAGGTAGATAGATTCCATCTTGATGCCATCCAGTTCCTACAATGAACATGCTATAGCCAACATACACCTCAGGGTTCCGAATGGCTAGGAGACCAAGTAATGGTGTAGTCAAACTATAACACCCTCAAGGTGAACTGCCGATGCACCTCAGGTCAAAGAATCAGATACACTACTACAGCATCGAGTCAGTCATTCAGAAAAAGGTAGCCTCCTTAATGATTACTCGAGGTGGTCATGCTCAGTGCCCTCATTCTCTAATGAGTATCTGTACTCTCGCTCCGATGTCTCCACACCATAGACTCAAGATTCATCTACTAAAGAGAAGCGATTATACACCAACCTTCCAGATCAATCACCATCCTCGTGATGATCCTATGGTCGGGAGCATTTTATGAGTTAACAATGATTATTCATGTCTTAAATTTTTAACTCTTGAAAATATGAATTATCATTACCATTAACTCAAAGGATGTATCACAGACACTAAATACACATATGTGATAGAAAATAACCCATTTTATTTATTATAGTCAAAATTATAGTTTTGCCCCTAGAAGTGTATTACAAGTGTCAGCTAATTCTGGCTTCTAGGGCACATATATCTATCAAAAAGGATATAGTCGGCATAAAGGCATTGACTATTAGGATACCTTCTCACCAATAGCCATGCTAAAATTCATCCGCATATTGCTTGCTATTGCAGCCTATTTTAATTATGAAATATGGCAGATGGACATGAAAATGGCCTTCTTAAATAGATATCTTGAGGAAAATATCTATATAGAACATCCGCTAGGTTTCATATCCAGTGATGCTGATCATAAGATTTGCAAGCTGCAAAGGTCCATCTATGCTTAAGTAAGCATCTCGAAGCTGGAATGCTCATTTCAATAATGTGATCAAATCATTTGGATTCATCAAGAATGAGGAGGAACCATGTGTATTCAAAAAGATCAGTGGGAGCACTGTTGTCTTCCTCGTATTGTATGTGGATCCTCCTTATTGAAAATGATGTTCCCATATTGATCACGGTTAAAATATGGTTATCAAAAAAATTATTTATGAAAGACCTAGGAGAGGCATCCTTTATTCTAGGAATTAAGGTCTATAGGGATAGACCGAATAGGATGCTGGGTCTCTCACAGAAGATGTACATAGAGGAGGTACTAAAGAGGTTTAGCATGAATAACTCTTAGAGAGGATTGGTGCTCTTCAAACATAGCATTCATCTCTTCAAGAAGATGTGTCCCAACACACTTGAGGAGATTGAATGCATGAGAAAAATCCCTTATGCTTGGGCAATAGGGAGTCTCATGTATGCCATGCTATATACACGACCTGACATCGCCCTTGCTGTTAGTGTCACAAGCATATATCAGTCAAATCTAGGTGAAGAGCACTAGACTTCTGTAAAATGTCTCCTTAAGTACTTGAGATGGACTAAGGATATGTTCTTGATTTTTGGTAATGAAAAACTCTAGGTCCAGGATTATACAGACTCAGATTTTATGTATGATATAGATGATCGAAAGTCGACATCTGGTAGTCTATTTGTGTGTAATGGTGGTGCTGTCAGCTGGAAGAGTTTCAAGCAGACTGTGATAGCATATTCCACCATGGAAGTAGAGTACATCGCTGCATTAGAAGCTGCAAAGGAAGCATTCTAGTACAAAAAGTTCACCATAGAAGGAGTGATGCCATCAGATGCTATCCCTCTGTATTGTGATAATAATAATGCCATAGCCCTAGCTAAGGAGCTGAGGACTCACTACAAATCCAAGCACATCGAGTGATGATTCCACCTCATCTATGATTACCTCAAGAAGGGTTACGTCGAGGTCAAGAGAGTTCACTCCAGGGATAATGCAACAGATCCACTGACGAAGCCTTTAGGCCAGTAGAAGATCGAAGCCCACCTTGAGAAGATGGGACTTAGATTTGTAGCCAATTGGCTTTAGGTCAAGTGTGAGTTTGTTAGATGTGTGTCCTAAAAGTTAGATTGGCTAACACTTGTAATACACTTCTAAGGATAGTTTTATAATTTTGACTATAAATTAATAAAAAAATTATTTTCTATCATAGTGTATATTTAAAGTGTATATGATACATCCTTTGAGTTAATGGTAATGACAATTCATATTTTTAAAGAGTTGAAAATTTAAGACATGAATTTTCATAATTAACTCATAAATTGCTTTCGACCGTAGGATCATCATGAGGATGGTGATTGATCCGAAAGATTGGTATACAATCACTTTCTTTGAGTAGATCAGTCTTGAGTCTATGGTGTGGAGACACCAGAATGAGAGTATAGGTACTCGTTAGAGAATGAGAGCATTGAGCGTGACCACCTCAAGCATTCATAAGGAAGTCTACCTTCTCGTTGATCACTAGCTCGATGTTGCAGTAGTGTATTTGATTCTTTGACCTGAGGTGCATCGATAATTTACCTTGAGGGTGTTATAGTTTGAATACACCATAACTCAGTCTCCTAGCCATTTGGAATCCTGAGGTGTATGTTGGCTATAGTACGTTCACTGTAGGAATTGGATTACACCAATAAGGGATCTATCTACCTTGATAGATGAGGAGTAGCCCTATGATGATCATGAGAATTGAGTCCATAAACCCATGGCCATGGCAAAGTGAAGATGATAGAAAGAGTTTCTATAAGAGTTTCAAAGAGGACTCAAATCGAATGATTAATTCATATGATGGATATTGGGTTTGATGAGTTCACCTTAACCCTAATCCTATCGGGGCTCAAGATAGAAGAACACAATCACACAGGTAGCTGCATCGAGAGGTTCACTTTCAATTTTGATGGGTTGCCACCATATACTTCTAGGTGTCATTGGTCGATTTTGGGAGCAATTAGAATGATTTTGATGATCATCATTCTAATTATATGAATCAGAAAAGTTCTGGTCTATCGAAAGATATTTCGATGATATTGATGATGAAGATCATAACATGTCTCATTACCATATAGATTTGAACCTAACTGGGTCATACAAATAAGAGTTTGGATCTGAATATCATCAATTGAGCTAACCTAGTTTGATTAATTTGGATTAGATCCAATCAGGTTCAAGGTAATCATGCTAGCACACGATTGAGCCTGACTTTCTCCTTCTATAATCTTTCTGATTCATCATAACTGAGTCAAATTTGATTTGACTCATCCTATATCTTGAATGAGTTTATTTTTATCTGACTGGAATAAGTCCAGGTCAGATTAATTATGAAAATTAAATTCATTCCTAGTGTAATTGGACTAGAGTCAATAGTTGACCCAATTGAGAGAATTGAGGGTTACATGATTAAAGAATTTTAAAAATTTCTTTAGAAATTATTTTGCTTTAATTTTTGGCTATGTGATAGGGAACGAGTCATACTTTGGGTGTACAAAATTTTGTGATTTTTGGAAGTGCCTAGATTGGGTTTTGATAGAGCTTGATTTGGATCAAACTCTTCAAGGAAGAGTCCTAGATGCACATGGACTCTTCCTTATCCTTTCATGCCACCACCTTTTAGATGGATTTTTGGTGTCAAGATCAAATGGAATCTGGGGTTTTTCATGGAGATCAGGTCTAGGAGTTCCAATGGTCTAATTAATAAGATTTTTGATCAAAAAGAGATTCTTTATGGTGCTATATCTAGTATAAGAACTCTTCTCATGAAATTGCCTCAATGTAATTTATTTTTTCCACACCCAAAGGAGCCTTTTCTTTAATATCCACACCCCCTCTATCCTCTCTCTCCCTCTCTTCTACATGCCTAAAAAGTTAGGCACAAATCTGAGTTGAAGGTCTAAGGTTTCTAGCACAAGATTCATCATCTATGCGATGGTGTTCGTGAGACGAATAGGCTACCCTCAGAAGTCATTTTGAAGGCTTTTCAAATTAGATCTAGATCTAATTTTTGGAGGAGAGATTCATAAGGAGAAGATGTTTAGATCCTGTCCAAGTGGATACTGGTAGAGGCCAGGCGCGTGCGTGGCTCCTTCTAGAACCTCAAGAATCAATAGGATCATCATAGGATAATTAGATTACCAAATCATGTACTTAAAATTAAATCTGATTTAATTTTATTTTTAACTTTTAATATCAGATCTCTATGATCAGATCTGAGAAGTCTCGATTTAATTAAAATTTTAAAAAAAAAATTTAAAATATATCTTCAAATCCAATCAGATCTAAATGATCCTGTGCCAAAAAAATAGGTTTTTTTCTTCATCTAATTCTTTATTAGAGTTATCATTAATTGATGGAGGATCAACATGAATATGTATTTGAATTTGACATTTATCCATACTCATAAATATATTCGAGATATAGCATGATCAAGAGATTGAATTGCATAAAAACTTGCCACTGAAGGATATTTTTGATATTTCTATCAAATTTCACATCTTCTAGGTAGGCATGATACATTGCTAGAAATTAATCTTGACTTGTAGATTTGATTGAATTAATTCAATCCTCAATTAGATGGATCTTCTAATTGGTGAAATTGGGTTGGCACAAACCATAATTGGTTAAGATTAAGTCTACTCGAATTAGGTCAAGATGCACTAGGCCTACTGCTGGCTAGATGTGTAGTCCAATGGGTCACACATATAAAAAAATTGATCAAGAATTGTTATTAGAGTCATAGGATCCTAATTAGGTTTTTAATTGGCAAGCTAGCATATGTTAGCTAACCTATTTCCTAGTCGGATTCAATCTAGTTCGCATCCTTGCTATTTGGCTAACCAATTTTAATTTATTTTAAAATGTGGTTAATCTAGAAGAGCTAACCATTAGATGGTTACCAGTTGGCCATTTTTTAAACCCCTTAAGAAGGAGTCCTTGGTACATGAAATACTCTTTCCATGTTGGGGCACATTTAAAAGTGGCATAAGAGTATATGTGGTGTGTAAATGGACTAGGAGTCCTTCTGGCAGGGGGTGTTGACCAATGTGGTGCCCCATGAGACTCACTCTCTCTCCCTCTTGCTGCCCACCATCTTTGACTAGTCAAAGATGGGGCATGGTGGATCTTCTCTCCAGGATTTTAATGCAAAGAGTTGTGTAGTTTTAATTTGAATGGCACCAAGAGTCCTTCTGCTTTAAGGACTCCTAGTTGGCACCATATCAGAGCCTCTCTCCCTTCATTCAATAGCTTATCATGTATTTAATCTGATTAAATTTGGAATTAATTATGAAAGTCATATGTACAATGTTCCAAAGGTAGAAATCAATTTTTACGTGATTTTTAGGCATCTCTAAGACTCCTTTTGGTTTAAGAAACTTATCTGGTCCCTTGATAAAGACTTTGGAGGGTTGATAAGTACTGGAGAAAGGGTGTGCATTGATAAGAGCATGATGTTGTCCTTAAGATACTGTGTTTGTCAGTATAATTTTGATTTTTTAAATAATTTAAAAATATGTAGTAAGTAGTGAGTCGGATCGAATCCATGAAGAAGATAATATTTTAGTTTTAAAATCTTTATTTTTTATAAAAAAAATTAAAAATAAAATCAAAGTTAGAAAATAAAATTATAAATAAAAAATAAAAATTAAATTATGCAGAAAATTAAACTTGGTACTAAGATGTACTAGTTAGATCTTAGCATCTACTTGCAATAAAATTAAAGTGCAATAAAATTAAAGTACAAAAATTTAAAGAACAAAAAAATAAAATAATAAAAATAAAATACTAAAATTTAAAGAGTAGAAAAAAATTTACATTAATTAAAATTTAATTTAAAGTTTAAATACACAAAATTTAAAAAGAGTAGAAAAAAGAAAAACTAGAAAAGATGTGATCTCAACCTCGGATCGACATCGACATGAAGATGGCATAGGAGACAGCTCTTCTTCGCAGCACCCATTGCCTTGAAGCAGTCTCTAACCCAAGCATGGCTCCCATCCTGTACCATCATCTTTTCATGATCGAAAATAACTTGATTTGATGGCCTGAGGTCTTATTTATAGATGTTGGAGGGGAGGAATAAGTGCTATCAGCCAATATTGGACTAAGATAGTATTTGATCGATAAAATATAGAGAAATCCAAGTGAAAATCAGATTAAAATAGCCCCTGAATGAATTCTGCTGAGTTTTCTAAATTCTGGCCATCAGATCTTGATCAAATGGTCCAAAAATCATCAAAAACCACATATAATAAGCCCAAATCTAGTCAGAATTAATGTGGATCATTGAATTGAGTTAATTTGGAGAAGATCGGGTTGTTGGATCATCGTTGGGTATTTAAATCATCATTGGGTTTTATATTAGCCATCTGATCAATGTTTGGAGCATGCGCTATCGTCGGATCGTGCAGATGGCCTGAAGGATTTTTGAATCAAAGAACGAAATAACACCAGTTGTTGGATAGAGATATGGGAAAAATCTAGCCACTGGATCAAGCTTTGGAGCGTTCGGAGTCATCGAATCATGTGCTGGGGAGAGAAGAAATTCAAATCAGATTGGAAAAACACCACAGCCATCCGATCTTGACTAGAATCAACCATAATCATAGGATGGTGCAATTACTATTCATGTGGACCCTATAGACCAAGTGTATCACAGACCATAACCAACCACCATGCATCTTGGCCTATGAAATTATCATTTTGCCCCTATATGATGCGATGAATATTTTATAAATCCTTTAAGGATCTTAGTCCACCATGTGACAGCATGTGATTCGCTGCCTTCTGCTAAGCTAGCGGTCCACACTTGGATCCATGGATGGAGGGTTAGCTTCAGTGGCTTAGCCAGCTTGAGCAGTTTGTCGGCTAAGCTGGGATGCATCAACTTGGCTGGGCAAGCCGGCTGAGCCAAATTTATTTTTTTTTTCTTTGAAAATTCATATCTAGTCCATTTTAACTCCATTTTGCTCCAAACTTATTTTATTATGATGAAAAAAATAAGCTCTTTTCATTGGTTAATATATTTTCTAAAAATAATCAATAAAAATATTTAATTCTTAAAAATAAATATAAATTAATTAATAAATTATTATTTTTATTGGTGTAATTATTATAATTATCACACCTCCCAACTTACGCTTTGCTCATCCTCGAGTAAAGAAATAATTTAGTTTTAGATACTTTTTAACTTTAGAGTTTTAAAATTTTATCGAGCAATTTTCAAAATGGTCATTGATGTTCAGTAGAGTGTAAGTGAGGCATGTCAATGGGGTATTAGTACTTACTAATATAAAAATTAAGTGAAGAACATTTAGCTTTTCTAAATTTTTTCTAAATTATCCTTACCTTTATCTCTAAATCATCTAAACTTTTCTATGGACGAGTATATTGCTAATTCCATTCTTTATTTATTTTTATTCACATTGCCCACTTTTTGATGCGAATATCATTACTTAGGCAACAGGATTCGGTTACTTAATGAAAAATCAATATATATATATATATATATTTAACATTGTACCACTATTGAGTACCTTAACCCATTATGTTTTCTATTTGATCCAAATCTTGGTCCAATGACTCCCAAAAGTTGGTTTTAGGGTACTAGACATAAAATATCCCTCAGACTTTTAGCTCGAATCAAACAGACTACAAGTTAAGACTAGCTTTACGATAAGCTTCTTTGTCCTTCCTATCTTCTGACGTAAAATACAATACTTACTTAGGTAAAGAGGTCTGATTACTTAATGAAAAATACTTAAAAACTATTTTATTTTATAATTTATTATTATTATTATAAAAAAATATATGGTTATCCTACATAAGCCCATAAAAAGTAGACTTTTCTTTAATACTGGTAGAAAAAATTAGAATTGCTCAAAGAAAAATTATTTATGTTCTAGACTTAATTCTTTATTAGATTTTCTTAATACTTGATCCCTCAATATCTTACAAATTCTCTGATCTGTGCATCAATTTTCTTTTAAAAATACTTAGTTCAACTCGATTCTTAAGCATAATCAGATATCTAAATGCTAAATACTAACTTCTTTGAGGACTTTAAAATTTTAAAAATTTTATTATCCTCCCTCCAAACTTAATCAACATTTTTCTCAATGGAGAAAGAGAAATAAAGGATATAATAAAGAACAGGAAGGAATACACTTCACTCAATAAGTTTTCATGGTCCAGCATATACCTTTAAAAATTTGGTTCTCCCTTCAACTTATTCAAAGTATCCCAAAAAGAAAATAAATTAAAAAAATAAATTACTTAAAAGAAATTAAGTATGGGGTTGCCTCCCAATAAGTGCTAAGTTTACCATTTTCTGCCAGACACAAGGCAAATTACGTATCCCATATCGAATACTGGATTGATAAATTCCAACAGTTTTGGATTGCCAATATCAAGAAGATAGTTTATTATCCCTTTATTGATATATTCATTTTCAATTATGGGAAGATACGATGTAACCACATCCTCAGACCCTTGTTTCTCAAGAATTTCTCCTATTTGTTCTTCTAGAATGATCATGAATTGAGTTTTTATATTAGGAGTTAAGTTGGATACAGTGGGTACTAGGAGGGTGTCTAAAGGCAACTTTAGTTATGGAGGTAAATTAATATAATCTTGATTAAATAACTCCATTGACACTTCATTACATGCCTCATGCTTTTTGTAAGAAGAACCGGCTTCTAGGGCTAAAGGAAATAGGAGTATTGGTTTTTAGGTCTTCAATAAATCATCTACTCTCTTTTTTTTTTATATCTGTCACATTCATATTGAAACTAGCATCGGTACTAATTCTGAGCTTAAGTTCTTCTATTTGGTTAGCTTCAGTACTAACCTATTCCTCTAAATTTTTGTTTTGACTAGCATCAGTATTAGCCTCTCTCACCTGGTCTTAGTATGAATCCATAAGAATCCTATAACTTTTAAGTTTAGAAATTACTTTAGCATTTTTTAATTGGAGATTGTTAGGTAGGACATCAGATTGATAATTTGGTTCAGGTAGTTGGTGGATAATAGGTGGGTTATTTTTAAGAATCGATTGGCTCGATAGTTGACCTAGTTCTCTCCTCATGTTAAACTCAGCTAATTATCCTATTTAGGCTTCTAACTTGGTGTTAGATTACTATGGAGTCAGAATTAGTTGTTAAAGTTGATTAAATCTATCATCGACTAGATTGTTTGTTGAGGAGGTTAGTATAATGGCTGAATGTAATGTGATGCTTGGACAGACTGATTAGGCTGACCCTTATTATAGGCATAGTTCTGGTATTGGGTCTCAGCCTGAGTCTGTTGAGGTATCTAAGAAAAAATAGGATGGTTTCTCCAATCTGGGTTATATGAATTTGAAAAAGGATCATTAACCGGCTTGGAGTAGTCTTGTGCAGCTTGGACTTGTTCTTGGATAAAAGATGAAAACTGTGCAACCATAGGACATTCACTCACATGATGGGTTGGGCTAGCACAGATGGAATAAATCTTTTGATAAATAGAAGGTGATGTATTTTGTATAGGAGATTGCTGACCTAGGGTTAAGAGTTGATCTAATTTCTAAGCAAGAAGGTCCACTTTACTTATCAAGTTTAAATTGATCTTAGAACTAGATTTTGGATCATAGATTCCTATCCACTTTTGGTAGAAAGATAACAAAGCATGATTGGTTGAGTTTTTACTTAAAATTTCAAATAAGATATAAGCTTCATCCTCACTTTTATTTATGAATGCATCTCTACAAGATGCATCTACCAATTGTCTATATTGATCTCCTAAACCGTTATAAAAAGCTTGAATAATTTGCCACTTAGACAGACCATGGTGTGGGTATTTTCTAAGAAATTCCTTAAGTCTTTTTCATGACTCATGAATTTATTTTCCTAGAAGCTAAGCAAATCTAGTGATAGCTTGCCTCATGGTGTTGGTTTGACCTATGAGATAAAATTTCCTAAGAAATTTACTTTGCAATTAAGCCCAAGTTTTGATTGGTCTTCCTATTATACCAAGCCAATACTTGGCTTTATCTTTTAATGAAAAGAAGAATAAGATTAATCTAAGGGCATTATTGATTAAATTTTGAATCCTCACCATAGAGCAGACTTCTAAAAATTCATCTAGATGCTTGTAAGGATCTTCATCGGTGTTCCCATAGAAAGATAAGAGCATCGATCTGGATTGTAGTTGGCTTGATCTCATAGTAGGTAACATGGATATCAGATAACTAGATACAAATCGATGGATTATAAGTGGAAGGAATAAAATATTTTTTCATCTGCCTAGATGGTTCTCTAAAATTTTTAGCCATTTGACTATTAGGTTTAATATGATTCAGCCATTTAATTTTATGATTGAATTTAACTTGATCAGGTAAAGTGATCTCCTACCGTGCATGTACTAGCGCAACCTTATTATGTGGTCCAAAATTTTTTTTAAAATTTTTATTATTTTATTATTTTTTAAATTATTTTATTATTTTTTAAAAATTTAAAATTTTATTATTTTTTTATTTTATTATTATTTTTAATTTAATTTAGTTTAATTTAATTTAATTTAATTTAATTTTAATTTATTTTTGGAGAGAGAAAGGAGAAGAAAGAAAGAAGAGTTCTAAAGAAGAAAATCTAAGGGGTCCCAGAACTAAGAAGAGAGAGAAGAATTAGTTTAGTTTAGATTTGATGTTTAGTTAGCAAACAAGTTAGACAATCAATACTAACTAAGGATTATTCTAGATCTAAACAGCTCCTACCTGTCAAGGTTACCTTCAAGCCTTTCAGGTAAAAGATCAGCCACTCAACTGGCTAGGTAAGTGTAAGGTCAGTGGGAGTCCTTCCTTTGCTTTTTTTAGACACCAATTATCTTGGCTAGGTAAACTAACAGAATCAATTATAAACCATCTTCTATTGCTCCAAGAATTGATTTTGATAATTACAAACCATTTGAGGGGATTACTAATAATTTTGGGTTGGAAAAAGATTTATTGTATTTCAGGAGCAAAATCATAATTTTATCAAGTTTTGATTCGAAAGTCTAAAGAGTAAGTATAGAAAATTTTTGATCTTTTGGAGGCAGTCTCATAAGTTTTGGATGTATATTTTGAAAAAAAAATTAATTTTGAAGAAAAGGATCGACCCCTAAGTCGACCCTTGTCAAAAGGGGTTGATTGGCACGCTGTTCTTTCGCTGGCACATCAAAGGAGAAGATCTTGAGATTGACTCTTATGTCAGGGGTCGACCTAGGGGTTGACCTCTGCTATTTCAAAGGCCAAAAATGTAGAACATGGGGATTTTCTATTTTCTATCATAGAGATCGACCCCTATGCAAGGGACGACCTAGGGGTCAACTCTTGCAATGAAAAAACTCTATAATGGCTATTTTTTAGTCTATTTTGATCATATTTAATATATATTTAAAGCCCTCCAAATCTGTAGCCTATTTGACTCGAGTTAGTTAGCTCGAGGGATGTTTTACACCTAATGTCCTAAAGCCAACTGATTTGGGAGTCATTGGTCCAAAGCTTGCTACAAGGATTAGATAGAAAGCTTAAGAAGTTAAAACATTATACTAGCTATAAAATAATAATAATAAAAAAAAACTTTGATCCATACTAAAGATAGAGAATTTAAAGAATAAAGATGAAAAATTGATAAAAAAATAAAACTCTAAAATTTTATACTCTTCACTTAACTACTATTTAGGAGGACCTAATAATCAATTCTATATCTCTCAAATCTCTAACCAAGTATCAACTAATTTTAGGATGACCTGAAAAAATTTTTATATTTTATCGAGTCAGTACATACTTCTAATTTTTCTTCTTTTACTTGAGGATGAGTAAAATTCAAGTTGGGAGTGTGATAATTATCATAAAATATTAAATAAATAAAACATATAACTTTTAATATTTATTTAAATGAATTGATACTTTTTAGTTTTGTTTTGTAGAAAAGAAGTCTATCAATATGAAGAGCTTGATTTATGGGTTCAAATAAATCAAATTTAACAAAAATCAGAGTCAAAATAAAATTAAATTAAAAGAAGGATACATATAATATTATAAAAACTGAAGATACTATGCAAGGAATCCAAAAAGATTATGTGTGTCATTTGAAAGAAACAAATGTTTTCTTTCAAAAAAAAAAAAAGAAAGTTTTGCACAAACATAAAAGCACTTGGAATAGGGACTTTTTTTTTCATGCGGTCCGAGTGGAGGGGCAATGGCGCCATCGAGCAGCTGAGAGCGGATCACGCACACAATCAGATGGACGGGACAAGAGCTGGGTTTTGATCTAATTTCTCCTAGCATCCATCATGTGCCAACAGACGGTTGCTAATGCAGCCAGTGGAGATCTGATGATGGAAAATAATTCCAACTTTGATTGGAATTTTCCAAGCAATTTTTAGGTGATCGGATAGTCGATTAAGCAGTCTAGAAGCTCATCCAATGGCCTAAATTCAACAAACACATAATTTGAGCCAAACACGAATTGGGCTCTGAAAATAGCTATGGAAAGCTCTGATTGTTCTCTATTTAAGGCTGATTATGCTAGAAAGAACAAAGAGCTCCCCTTGGGAGAAATTAGCCCTCCAAGCCTTTTTCTCTATCCCTTGTCTTCTTCTCTTCTCTTTTTTTCTTCTTTCTTCTTTCTTTTCTTTAATTATTATTTATTTAGAGATTTGAAGATGCCAAAAGCTACAAGGAACAAAATTATGTACGGCTAGAAGTCTCATGTCCAAGGGAATAAGGAAAATCTTCCAAGCATGAGAGTTTATAATTTGAACCTTACTTTCTTTTTATTGAGTAATAAAATTTAGTTATCTTTTATATGCCTTTCTTATTTATATTCTAATATTAAAATTTCTACAATTTATAGCTAAAGAGATAGATCATGACTGTGGAAAGATACGGTCCATACTCAAGTTAGAATAAATTATAAAATTATATTTTAATATTTAATTTCTTATAAATTATACCTAAGGAGATAGATCATGATCATAGATAGATATAGTTTATGCTCAGATTAGGATGAATTATAGAAATTAAATAAGAATTTTATTTATGTTCTTTGATTGCATGATCTAAATAGTCTATGTCTGTGAGATGGGTCATGATCGTGTTATATATGATCCATGCTCGGTAGAATAGATTATGTTAGTATTGGATCAAGGTAACATATATCTCATAAGATTGCATGTTGACAATAAAAAGATCACATGAATCAATTATAGATTTGAATGTTGGAAGATGAAACTGAAACCCTAGATAATTTCTTCTCTTTAATTAATTCTAAAAATTCTAATTAATTTAGTATTTACTTTCTTTTACTTTAATTTGCTAAAATCTCAATTGATTATCTTTAACCTGCTTCCTTAAATTTCTATTTAATAAATTAATTTATTTTTTTAAAATTGAATGCAACTTAGTCTTCAATCTCTGAGAAAATCGACATCCGACTCACCACTATTCTAATTAATAGGAAGATTGGTTTAAATTATTATTCGATACTTAATGACTAGCAGTCAAATTTTTGTTCGGATGACACACATATCCTTTTTGGATTCCTTGCATTGTATCTTCATTTTTTATAGTATCGTATGTATCTTTCTTTTAATTTAATTTTATTTTGACTCCAATTTTTGTCAAATTTGATTTATTTGAACCCATAAATTGGGCTCTTCATATCGATGGGCTACTTTCCTACAAAATATAGCTAAAATATATCAATTCATTTAAATAAATATTAAATATTATATTTTTTAATAATTTTTTTAATATTTTATGATAATTATCAATTGATTGGGTTCCATAGGTTCCTTGGCTCGTTGTCCTTCAAAGACTTTCTCCTCGAGCCTAATCTATCTTCCGATACCACCATCTTGAACAAACTATTTTTCAAGTAAAATGGTAAGTGAACTCACAATCACATTATGGTCTTCCGGAAGATAGAAGTAATATCCTAATGACTCTAGGATATCCAATGAATTGAGCTCTAAGGGACCTGACTCTAACTTGTCCACCTACTATCTCTTGATATAAATCAGACAACCCTATATTATGAGATGACTCAAATTTGGTTTCTTACCATGCTATACTATGTGATAGAAATGATTTTAGATAGAACCATATTTAATAAATGAATGGCTGTCGTTAAACTGTCCCCAAAGAAACTTAGGAAGATCTGTGAAGCTCATCATAGATCGGACCATATCTAATAGGGTCTGATTTCTCCATTCTAATATTTCATTGAGTTGAGGCGTTCCAGGTAGAGTCCACTATGAAACTATGCCATTTTTCTTAACATAATCTAGAAATTCACAACTAAGATATTCAGCTCCTTGATTTGATCAAAGAACCTTAATGGGCTTTTCGATTTGCTTCTTCACATCATGTCTGAATTTCTTGAACTTTTCAAAGGCTTCAGACTTGTGTCATATTAAGTACACATACCAAATTGAGATAGATCATCGATAAAGATGATGAAGTAGAAAAAATTATCTCTGGATAGCAAATCAAATTGGCTGCATACATCTATATGTATTAGGACAAGTAGATCCGTGGCCCTTTCCTCATGTCCTACAAAAGGGAGCTTGGTCATTTTGTCTTGAAGGCATGATTCATAAATTGAATATGACTTAGAAATCAATGAACCTATTAGTCCAAATTTTTTTAATTTATTAATCCTATCTTCAGCTATATGACCTACCCTAAGGTGCCATAGATATCCTTCATTGATACTATCCTTAGGTTGTTTTAATCCTATGGCATTCATGTTTTGCTTGACATTAAAAATAAAATTATCTATATGTAAATGATAGAGATCATTAATTAAGAAACTACTTATAATTTTATTTCATTCATAAAGAATTGTATAGTGGTCCTTAAAGAAACTAATTACATAGTTCTCTTATGTTAAACGTGAAATAAAAATTAAATTTCTACTTGCAGTAGGCATAAAGTAACAGCCTCTAAGAACTAAAACTAATCCAGATAGTAGTTGAAGAAGATAGATTTTCATGACCACAGCAGCAACTCTTGCTCCATTTCTGACATACAGGATCATCTCATCATCCCTCAGCCTCCTGCTCTCCTCAAGTTCCTACATAGAAGTGCACAAGTGAGCACTAGAACGAGAGTCAAGCATCCAACTGGATGCAGAAGAAACCATAGGGTTAGTCTCAATGATGAGCATACCTCCAGAAGGACCTACCTCCTTATTCTTCAGGCTTGCTAGGTACAAAGGATAGTTTTGCTTTCAATGACCATCAGAGTTACAATGGAAATACTTTTCCTTCTCTACGGCCTTCTTCTTCAGCTCGTCCTTATTCTTCCCCTCTATCTTCTACTTCTCACAAACTTCTTCTTCTTAGAAGACTTTTTTTTGGTAGAGTCCACTCCATAGCCAGAACTAAGCTCTTTGAATGTTTCATAATTTGCTTAGTAGTAACCAATGTATTCATTAACTTAGCCAAGATGCACTGAAGTTTATTCATAAAGAAGTTCATGATGAACTGCTAAGATGAATCAGTCAAGGACTGTAGGATTAAATCAATCTACAAGTCCTTGTAGATTATGACACCAAGCTTCTTAAGCTCTTCTAGATCCTTGATCATCACTAGACAATGATCTTGGACCGACTGCCCATCATGCATCTGCACCTTAAAAAGTCTCCTTAAGACTTGATAACGTGCTACACTACTCTATTCACCAAACAACTCTTGCAAGTGAGCCAACATTTATCAAGCAGTCCTAATGTCTTCATGTTGGCATTGCAACTCATTTGACATTATGCCGAACATGTAGCACCTAACTTTGTTATCATCGTCAGATCACTTTTCATGAGATGCTCTTTGATCAGTGGTTGGATGGGCTGGTAGAGTGAGAAGTTTCAGGTCCAACACATAGGACAACTTTTCTAAACTCAAAATAATTTTCAAGTTTCCGAGCCAATCCTTGTAATTGGATCCGATCAGTCTATGGGTATCTAGGATTCAAACTAGGAGATTTGAAGTAGACATTTTCCTATAGAAAGTCAAAGTTTCTAATTAGACTTAACCAATTTATTTAGAAATTTTATTTTTAAATAAATTTTGGCTTCAACTATTTTCTCAAATTCCTGCACTCCCTTATAAAAGATGTAAAAGTCTCTATGATTAATGACTTTTAATGGGTGGTGCGGTCCCATTAACTGGCTCACCACCTCATCTAATAGTTATTGATGATGGATCAATCGATGAGTGGACAACTCTTGTTCAATATTTCTCCAAATATAGTGCATCCAAACTTGATCTCTAATTCATGAAGCATCGTACTTGAAATATTACTCCACTCCTTAGTTAAGCCAGATCCATCATTTGCATAAACTAGATTTCTAATTAGAACCCTCATCATATCTAAAATATTGAGCCTAACCCATCCTCCAATCCATTGCATTCAATACCTAATAGATGTGGTTGCATCTTTCTGGTGCAACTGAACCACTATATCTAGTCGAGAATAATCAACCCCGAGAAGGGCCTACACATCTACAATGGTGGAAGATAAATGATTTAATATTTTCTTAAAAAGATTTGATTTAGGTCTCTTAGACTCAACTTAGTCATAACGATTATGACTAACCTAGTAGCATGGGTTAGCTTGAATCGTTAGCCACCTCAAACTAGAATTGGATCGATCCAAATGGCCAGATATATGAGATCAATGGGAGGGATATGCCATTAACTCATCATGAATGCATTCAGATCGATGTTAGAATTTGATGCGTCGAATTCGATCCACAGTAGAGGAGAATCAATATCACCATAGCAGTTAGGTCGGCTTAGATACGGGGTCGAGCCGACTCGGGCTTAGATCGAGTCGGCTTGAACCACAGCTGAGCTGACTCTCTTAGGTAGATAGAAAGTAGGAGTTTGAGTGAGATGTGATCGAGCTGGTTCGACCCCTGACCAAGCTGGCTCAACCCCTGATCGAGCAGGCTCGACGAAGATGAATAGAAGAAGATGGGGTTTTCTATTTGGGCTCAGATTATGATTCATCCAAAGGGTCTACGGGAGTTGCACGTGGACCACAGGATCCAACCGCCATGGAGGATTGAGGTCATGATCTAAAAGTTGAAAAATATTCCAAGCTCCATCAAAGTCCTATTCGACTCATATTAGGAGAAAGAGCCCTATTGGGACTCCTATGAACTGCTGAGAAGAGGATTCTCATCCTATTTAAAGGGCTAAGGTGTGGCATAGTAAAGGTGGTGCATGTGGCGTGAGAGACATGTAGAGAGACTCAGGCAACCATCGAGAGGAGATTGGCAGAGCATCGAGTACGTGAGCCCATGAGAGAGAGAAGCAACAGGTGCATAGCATCCGACAAGGAGGCTATGAAGGCAGAGCATCTTGTAGCTTTTAAGGGTCTCCTTGGGATTCTGAGAGAGTTTTTATAAGGATAGCTTCTAGTTTAGAAAGATTTATGTATGGTGAGTTAAGAGTGGGTGTTCTCCTCTTATACCTTTTTTTCTTTTACAGTCAAGCTTTTTATGCCCCATAGAGGTGAGCCTTTGGGATGATCCACGTACTTGATTATTTTCTTATTTTATTTTTTTTTTCTATCATAATAACTTGGTACTAGATCCTTAACAAGTGGTATTAGAGTAGCTGATATCCCAATAGATTAGTATCAAAGCCAGGTTGCATTAGAGTGCAAATTATAGTAGTGGATAGAGATTGAAGAATATGGAGAAGATAAGCACAATCAAGGTGGAGATCAATAGGTTTGATGGAAAGGGTAATTTTTTCTTTTGGCAAGCCAGGGTAAAGGATGTCCTCATCCAACATGGATTGATCGATGCTCTCTTGAATGATGAGATGTCAGCTACCATGGAGATAAAGGATTGAAAGTGAATCCAGATCTAGGCAGTGATTACGATCTGCTTATACCTAACAGATGATGTTGTGATCCATGTACTTGGCAAGACTTTTCCAATAATGCTTGGTTGAAGCTCAAGGAGTTGTACATGATAAAATCGCTCACCAACACACTATTCCTTTGAAGGCAGTTCTACTAACTGTGGATGGATGAAGATCAGAGCATATGGGAGCATCTATCCAACTTTCAGAAGATCCTCACCGATCTCATCAGCATTGGTAAAAATGTTGAGGAGAAGACCAGAGAGTTGGTCTTGCTAGCATCAATTTCTCCTTCATATGAGTCCTTGGTGACTACTCTTCTAGTAAAAAAGAGCACCATCAAGATGGACGAGGTGCTGTAGCGATACTCCAGAACAAGAATTTTAAGAGGAAGAACCTAGCCATGAGCTTAGATGGCGGTAGCTCAGTGATGCTTAGTCGTTGATTGCACCAAAAATATCTCTACTCACTACGTAGGTAGGATGAGTCGAGATCATA
This sequence comes from Cocos nucifera, assembly GCA_006176705.1. Taxonomy (NCBI): domain Eukaryota; kingdom Viridiplantae; phylum Streptophyta; class Magnoliopsida; order Arecales; family Arecaceae; genus Cocos; species Cocos nucifera. The sequence goes on along the minus strand of QRFJ01004293.1, from coordinate 9,665 downwards.
TCCTCAGGGATCTTGGGTTAAGTTGAGATTACAAACTAAAAAAAAGAAGCTTTGTTTTGATTTAAAAAATAAATTATTCTAAAATTGATGTAATTATAAAATAAAGAGCTCAAGAGTTTTGAATTAATTTTGCACTAGTAGAGTTGTATCTTTTTTTTTAAATTAAATGATGTGATTAATTTAAAAAAAAATACCTGCCTTTTCTTGGCACGCCCCATACTCGTAGATCATGGCACAGCTCCAAAAAGTACTAGATAAATAACTCTTCTTTTCTCGGCATGCCTCATACCCATAGATCACAGCGCATCTTCGAAAAGCAAAAGTTGTTCCTAATATTATCTAACAGGAAAGCATAAATAAAAGTATCTTAAAGAAAGCAAATAAAGAACTCAAGATAATTTTAAAAAAAAGCATAATCTTTATTGCATATAAAAAAAATACAAGAAAGTTTAGAACAATAAATTTGCTTTGTGTCGTTACAAAATTTCTTCTTTTCTTCCGAGATCGCTAGCCTAGCTGCTCATGGAGTAGTCCCTTCCTCTTTCTCTATGCAAGCCTCTAGAAGAATTTTTAGGATGATCCTCAAGTGAGAGTACAAGAGCCTTTTTATAGGTATTAGAAGGGAGGAATTTTACATGGTTTTTAGATGTGGGACTAAAGAAAATAATAATAACTAAAAGATGGATGTATGAGATCGGAAGATCACAAGTAGATAAAGAAAATACAAATTCTTCCTCTTGAAGTATTTCCAAGTATTATATTTTTTCTATAAATTTCATTTCCATCCACTATCGTGAATCATGTTGCTGCATCCGTATGCTTGCCACTGCATCCATTAGCAAAAACCTTGCCACAACCCGCCATGCTCACGCACGCCCGCATGCTCACAGACCTGTTAGCTCTTTCATGGACCCGCTACGAAAAATAATCCCATGAATAAACCAAGCAGCACTTTTTGATTGAAGAATTACAAAATGAAACTTTTGTTTCTTTAAAATGATGCCTATATCTTTTTTAGGTTCCTTGTATAGTATCTTCATTTTCTATAATACCGTATGCATCCTTCTTTTATTTTAATTTCATTTCAAGTCCAATTTTCTCCAAGCTTAAGTTCTTTTGATCCGTGAATCAGACTCTTTGTATCAGCAATCATCTTTCCTGTAAAACATAAAAAGAAGCATCAAATTCTTAATAAATAAAATAAATTAAATATAATTCTATGCTTTAAGTGACTTAAATTAAGTGTTTATCATATCCTCTAACTTGAATTTTGCTCATTCTTGAGTAAAATAGATATATCAGCATTGTGTACCGACTCGGACTTGAATAAAAAGTTAGGTTAGGCATCCCTAAAGGCAAATGATACGTGATCAGACCATTAAAGAGATACTACATTGGATTATCAATTTGACCCAATTAGTAGCTGAGTATATTAGCCATAGAAATTTCAAGAGCTCTTCTTTCACCAACTCTCCACTTTACTCTTTAAATCCTCTAACTTAATGTGAGAGTGGTTTATTATCCTCTTGCAATTTAGTTTTCTTATTATCCACTATTATTTTTTTTATTATTTTATATTTCCATCTTTTTATGTGAACCACAATGCTTATTTAGGCGAAGGAACTCAGTTACTTAGTAGGAAACCAATATATATATATATATTTAAGCAAATTCTAAGGAGAATTTTTGCATACCTCAACCTTTCTACCCAATCTCTCATGAAGCAGATTCTTTAATGAGATCAATAAGAAGAGGATTCTAGAATCACTCCTAAAATTTAGTCTAGTCTAAACCCTACCATTCATTATATTTTCTTAATAATTTACTCTTCAATATCTCTAAAATTATCTTGATCGTTAATCATTTATTGATTAGGATACCTAATTGACTCTTAGTCAAAACAAAATTTGGATACACAAAACTAATTATTTCTAACCATACTCAAGGATTTGATTAATTTTCTTCCCCCCCAACTTAATCTACATTGTCCTCAATGGGGTAGAAAAATAAAATAAGCAAAGAAAATAAAAGGAGAGAGTGCACCTAGGATAATTTTGCTTTAGGAGTTGAAGATAGCTTCATTGATTAATAGGCTCTTGTTCTAAATTCCTGCAGCTGTAGTAAAGTGAAAAATATGAAATTGTTGGGTTACCTCCCAACAAGCGCTAAGTTTTACATCTTCAGTTAGACATCAAATTTATTATTCATTATAAAATGGATCACACAGGTAGATGGTGTCGATTCATTCTTTATGTGCAATTCTATCTACATATGGCTTCAAACATTGGCCGTTCATCTTAAATGTATTGCCATTCCGGAGGTCATAAATTTCAATTGCTCCATGTGGGAATATTTGTGTGACAATAAAAGTTCCATCCCATTGGGAGCAGAGTTTACCAAAAAATAAGTAACCTAAAATTAAAGAGCCATACCTTTTGATTTAGCTCAAATGATTTTCTAGAGATATATTTGTCATGAAATACTTTGGTTCGAGCCTTGTAAATTCATTAACTCTCATATGCATCATTGCAAAGTTCTTCCAGATCATTGATTTACAACCTCCGATTAGAACCTGCATTCTTCATGTTAAAATTAAACATTCGTATGGCCCAAAGTGCACGATGTTCTAATTCAACCAGCAGATGGCATGCTTTGCCATAAACTAATCGATACGGTGACATATCGATAGGGGTTTTAAAAGCTGTATGATAAGCCCATAATGCATCATTTAAGTGAAGGGACCAATCCTTTTTATCGGGCCTAACCATCTTTTCTAGGATATGTTTAATCTCCCTATTTGACACCTCTATCGAACCATTAGTTTGGGGGTGATATGGTGTGGCAACTTTGTATGTAATATAATATTTTTTCATAAGTGCTTCAAAGTGTCTATTCGTAAAATGAGTCTCTCCATCACTAATGATCACCCTTGAGAAGCCAAATCAACTAATGATGTTTCATTGGATAAAACTAGTTACAACTTTATTATCATTAGTCCATGTAGCTATTGCCTCCACCCATTTTGACACGTAATCAACTACCACTAGAATATATTCGAATCCAAACAAGGTTGGAAATGGTCCCATGAAATCGATCCCCCAAACATCGAAGATTTCTACTACTAAAATAGGGGTCAGCTGCATCATATCCTTCTTGGATAAATTTTCTATTTGTTGACATTGCAGACAACTTCAACCAAATTCATGTGCATCCTTGAAAAATGTTGGCCATAAAACCCACTCTGCAACACTTTTGCTATAGTTTTTCTTCTACTAAAGTGTCCCCCACATGCCGAAGAATGGCAAAAGGTGAGAATACTTTGGAATTTACTCTTGAGGACAAAATGGCGAATAACTTGGTCAGGACAGTATTTGAATAATTTAGGTTCCTCCCAAAAATAATGTTTAATTTGCGAGAAAAATTGATCCATTTCTTATTTTGTCCAGTGAGAAGGTACTTATCCTTTTGACAAGTAATTGACAATATGAGCAAACCATGAAGGTCGGCTAGAGAAGATTGCAAAAAGTTGTTCGTCAGAAAATTTCTCTTTAACCTCATCTATGCCTATCGTGTGTTCAACTAAGATCATGGAGATGTGATCAGCTAGCACATTCTCAAAACCCTTCTTATCTCGGATTTTCATATTAAATTCTTGTAGAAGAAGGATCCATCTAATCAATCATGGTTTAGTATCTTTCTTTGAGGGGAGATATTTCAGAACTGCATGATTAGAGTAAACTAGAATCTTAGGCCCTAATAGATATGAGCAAAATTTTTCAAGGGTGAACACTATAGCTAGTAGCTCTTTTTCTATTGTGGTGTAGTTTAATTGGGCATCGAAAAAAGTCTTGCTAGCATAATAGATCACATGTGGCTCCTTATTGGTTGTTTGGCCTAAGATGGCATCTATTGCAAAGTTAGAGGCATCACACATAATCTCAAATGGAATGGACCAGTCAGGGGGTTTTATTATGGGTGCTATTGTTAGAACTGTTCGTAATTTATTGAAGGCTTTCAAACAGTCTTTGTCAAAGACAAATGGTGTGTCCTTGGCCAACAGATTGCACAAGGGTCTTGAAATCTTGCTAAAGTCTTTGATGAAGCATCTATAAAATCAGGTATGACCTAAGAAGGATCGTATTTATCGGGCTGAAGTAGGGGATGGTAGTTTTGAAATGACCTCAACATTAGCTTTATCTACCTTGATCCCTCTTTCAGAAATAATATGTCCAAATACAATTCCTTCCCGTACCATGAAATAGCTCTTTTCCCTACTTAGGATGAGATTTATCTTCATACACCATTTAAGAACATTGGAAAGATTATGGAGACAATCCTCAAAGGTGGTTCCAAACATAGAAAAATCATCTATAAAAAGTTCAAGACATTTGTCCATCATATCCGAAAAAATGGCCAGTATGCACCGTTGAAATGTAGTGGGTGAATTGTAGAGCCCGAATGGCATACGTCGAAAAATGAAGGTGCCATAGGGGCAGGTGAAGGTAGTCTTTTCTTGGTCATCCAAAAATATAGGTACTTGATTGTATCCTGAATAATCATCAGAAAAATAGAAGAAACTTTGTCATGCTAACCATTCTAAGATTTGGTCAATGAAGGGCAATGGAAAATGGTCCTTCCTAGTAACAGCATTTAGTTTTCTATAATCTATGCATACTCGCCATCCAGATGATATGCGAGTGGGAAGTAGTTCACCTTCTTCATTTTCAACCACAATAATACTTGATTTCTTAGGTACTACTTGAGTGGGATTGACCCATTTACTATCGGATATAGGATAGATGATTCCAGTATCTAACCACTTTACCACCTCTTTCTTTACTACTTCATGTATGTTTGGATTCAATCTCCTCTGCATGTCTCGATGGGGTTTGGCATCTGCCTCGAAATGAATGTGGTGCATGCAGATGGAGGGGTCAATTCCTTTTAAATCGACAACGAACCAACCGATAGCCTCTTTGTGTTCCTTCAGAACACCAACCAATTGTGCTTCCTGGTTAGGAGTCAAGTCTAATGCAATGATTACTAGGAGGGTGTCATTGGGTCCATGAAATACATACTTGAGCATAGCAGGAGGGGGTTTCAATTCTAACATAGGTGGTGATTCTAAAGATAGGACTATTGATGTACTAACTAATGTGGACAATGGCTCATACTTGATTGTCCATGGAGGAGTTGTTTTATCATGTGGTGCATCTAATAGGATGTTAACTTCTTTCATATATCCCTCAAAGTCATACACTCCAAAGTGAGCCAAGCAGGTATCTAAGGGGTCTGGTGCTAGAATTGTGGGTGTTGCATCTTCTATAATGTCTTCTAGTGTATCTACTTCGAAGCAACTATCCATTGATGGCCCTTGGGAAGCACCAAACACATTCAGTCTCAGTTTCTTATTTTCAAACGATACGTCCATGACTCCTGTCCTATAATTAATGCATGCATTTGCTGTAGCTAGGAAGGATCGTCCTAAAATAACGAGAATTTGTCTTGGGTTGCCACTTAGTTTAATGTTGAGAACCAAAAAATCAACTGAAAAGTAAAACTCATCTACCTTGACCAAGACATCCTCAAGCATCCCACATGGTTCCTTAATTAATCTATTGGCTAACTATAGTGTGACCAATGTGGGTTTCAGTTCTTTGAATCCAAAAAATTCATACACTGAACTAGGTGACTGCTTAACGTTAGAGGATCAAATAATAATTTAAAATCGATCTATCTAAAGATTAGAATAGTGGTGAGTCGGATATCAATTTTCTCAGGGATTGAAGGCTAAGTTGCATTCAATTTTAAAAAAATAAATTAATTTATTAAGTATAAATTTAATAAAGTAGGTTAAAGAGAATCAATTGAGATTTTAATAAATTAAAATAGAAGAAAGCAAATACTTAGTTAATTAGTGTTTTTACAATCAATTAAAGAGAAGAAATTGTCTAGGATTTCAGTTCCATCTTCCAATATTCAAATCTATAATTGATTCATGCAATCTTTTCATTATCAACATGCAATTTTATAAGTTGTATATTTCTTTTGATCTAATTTTAACATAACCTATTCTAGCGAGCATGGATCATATCTAGCATGATCATGACCCATCTCATACACATAGACTATTTAGATCATACAATCAAAGAACATAATTTTGATTTAATTTCTATAATTTATCCTAACTTGAGCACAAACCATATCTATCTACAATCATGATTTATCTCCTTAGGTATAAATTATAAAATATTAAATATTAAAATATAGATCCTATAATTTATTCTAACTTGAGCACAGACCATATCTATTCATGATCATGATCTGTCTCTTTAGCTATAAATTATAAGAATTTCAACATTGAAGCATGAATAAGAAAGGCATGTAAAAGATAACTAAATTTTATTACTCAATAAAAAAAAAAATAGAGTTCAAATTACAAACTCTTATACTTGGAAGAATTTTCTTACTCCCCTAGATATGAGATCAATTGCCTGACATGATCTTGATCCTGCTAGCCTTCGGCATATTTGAATTCTCCAAATAGAGAAAAATAAAAATAAAATAAAAAAAATAGAAGAAGAAGAGAAAGGAGAGAGAAAGAGGTTGGAGGAGGCTTGGAAGGCCCTTGTGGGCTCTCTACCGACTCCTTGGCTTTTGGGGTGAACATGGCTTAAATACAGAAGAAAATTAGAAGTTTTGTGGTTTTTTTCAGAGTCCAATTTGAGTTTGGCTCGAATTGTTTGAGCCTATTAAATTCTGGCCATCCATTCTAGATCAAACAGCTCAAAATCAACTCAAAAACCACCACAAACCCTATTGGATGTGTTCTTGGCCGTCTAATCAATGTTTGGATTGATTTCACCCATTGGATCATGCACTGATGAAGCCAAGAGTCCTTATCACACCTAGATTTGGTGACAGTCGTTGGATTTCGATCGACTGCAATGTCAGCCATTGGATCACACTCAAATGTCGATCATTGGATCAAATCCCATGAATAACAGCCATCGATCTCATCCTGGTCCTGGGTAGATCGATCACGAACCCAATTCAGCATAGTTTGCCACGTACGTCACCCAATCAGAACATGCCGAGCCCTGATGAAATGTCAAAATTATCCCTATGAGCCATGATGAAAATGTGGTAGACCCTTTAAGGGTCTATGCTTGCCACATATCGTGTGCTGACTGGCCGCACCTACAGAGCTCGCTGGTCTACACCTATTCCATGGATCGGTCGGTCGGTCCACCGTGCACCGATCTTATTTTCTTTTTATTTTTTTTTATTTTAACTTCTAGGCTTCATGACTTTTTTATTTTAGCTTTGATTTGAGTAAAATTTATGATGTTGGAACCCACATTGGTGGGCTTCTTTCTAACAAAATGCAAATAAAAGTAATAATTTTTTAAATAAATATTAAATATGATATTATTTTAATATTTTTATTTAATATTTTATAATAATTATCACATCTTCCAACTTGAGTTTAACTCATGCTCGAGTAAAGAGAAGAAAAATTAGAAGTATGTATCGATTCGATAGAATATGAAAGTTTCTTTAGATCATCCTAAAGTCAGTTGATACTTGGTTAGAGATTTAAGAAATACACCATTGGATTATTAATTCTATCCCAATATAGTAGTTAAGTAAAGAACATAAAATTTAGAGCTTTTCTTTGATCAATTCCCCACCTTTATTCTTTAAATCCTCTATCTTTAGTATGGACTAGAGTTTTTTTTTTTTTGGCAGGTAGTGCAATATTTTAACCTCTTAAGCTTTCTATCTGATCCTTATAGCGAGCTTTGGACTACTGACTTCCAAATCAGTTGGCTTTAGGACACTAGGTATAGAATATCCCTCAGGCTTACTGACTCGAGTCAAATAGGCTATAGGTTAAAACTAACTGTATCGCAAGTTTCTTCACATTGCCCACTTTTTGATGTGAATAATATTGCTTACTTAGGCAACGAGACTTGATTACTCGATGGAAGATCAATATTTAGAACTTGCTCTTTATTCTTTTTTAATTATTTTTTATAATAATTTTTTCACTCGTACGCATATAAAGTAGATTCTTTATTAAATATAGGCTGGAAGAAGGTCTTTAGAATTACTCAAAAATTTATCCATTTTAGACCTGACCATTTATCAAGTTTTCTTAATAATTAGATCCTTAGTATTTCAAAAATTCTCTAAATCATTAATCAATCATCGATTAAAATGTTTGAAAAATTCTAAATCGGCACGAAATTAGGTACATAGGACTAATTAATACTAAACTTGAGGACTTAAAAAAAAATTACTTATCCTTCCCCCAACTTAATTTCCATTATCTTCAATAGAGAAAAGAAATAGAGTGTGATAAATGATAAGAAAATAATAAGAAAAGAATTCACCTGGCTTAATTTGATTCTGGTCTCGGTCTGGATTTATTTATTGTTCATTCAGCATGGGTTTGTAGTTCTCCTTCCAACTTAGTCCTGAAAGAAAGTTAAACTAAAAATAGAAAGAAAATTCAAATGCAAAACCTAAAGCTCGGTTGCCTTCCAGTAAGTGCTAAGTTTAACGTCTTTAGTCGGACCCTATGAAGGAGTTTTATGTATAATTATTTTTAATGCATCCTTCAAGATTCCAAAAAGATAAGGCCAATCAGGAAGCCTGGTCATAATGATAGAAAAATATTCATGGAATGCTTTACGGTGTTTAGATTTAGCCTTGATCAGTAAGGTGCATGGAGCAAGCATGTTAAACAAGAGTCTAACCTTATCATAACTTTTATAATTATCAGGAAGGGATTATTTTTGTAGGATCGAAATCAGGGATGGTGGTTTAGAAATTTATTCAATAATAACCTAATTTACCCCACTCCTTTTCTTGGGTATGATATGTCTTGATATATTCTCTCCCTGATCAAAATCTTGGCACTTATTCCAAATTAATTTTAAATCCGCCTCTATATATCATTTTAACATTGTAGATAAATTTTGGAGAGCATCTTCAAAAGTAGCGCCAAATATTGAAAAATCATTCATAAAATCGATATCCCTTATGTCAGTAATATCCCATCCAATAGCTTCTTTATGTGCTTTTAGAACATCCATAAGTTGGTCTTCCTGGGTAGGTATCACTAGTGGAGTGTCAATAGATTCATCAGAAAGTGGTTTCAATTCTTAATCAATTGGTGGTTCTAACAAGGAGGCTATTGGTGGGCTAGGTGGTGGCTCAAGTTTTTCAATCCAAAGTGGGATGATTTTGGGGTTGGATTTATCTATTTAGTTATTAACTTTTTTATTATACTCATCATCATCAAAATCGTCCACCTCATAATGGGCCAAATAGGGATTTAACAGATCATGAGAAAGAATTATGGGTGAAGCTTCCTCTGGTATGTTGTACACTTATGGTTCATAGAAAGTATCTATTGATTCAATCATATTATTAGTTTGTCCATCCCCATTAAAAGGATTGGGTGATTTTAGGATACTTAGGGATAGATCCATATATAACTAAGATGATGGATTTGATATATCCCTTGGTTCTTGATTTTTTCTATATTTTTCTTCAATTATATGATCTAAGATGGTCTTTTTGGTTTTAGAGGGTTGTTCTATAACCATTTTTTTTTCAAGAGCTAAATGTGATTGTTTAGGAAAAGCTTCTGG
>QRFJ01004292.1:30113-66363 GCA_006176705.1 Cocos nucifera | reverse complement strand
GGAACAGCCGCTAGGTTTCATTGAAGGAAAATTTTGATTTTTCGGTCTAGGTTCGTTCAGATCTGATCAGATCAAGAGATATATTTTAAATATTTTTCTCATTGATCTATATCAGATCTGGAATGTTTCAGATCTGATTCTTATTATTTTAATAAATAAAATAAAATAAGGATAAATTAAATCAAATTTAATTTACCTTGATATGGGTAATCCTATTACCCATTGATGATCCTGTATGCAGCGGAAGGTTCTGGATCTAGCCACGCAAGTGCCTGGCCTCTACCGAATATCCACTCGGACTGGATCTGGAGATCCTCTTCTTCTCTATCATGACTCCAAAAATCAGATCTGGATCTGAATCTGGAGGATCTTCAAAACTCCTTTTGAAGATCAGCAGTCGTCCTTTGCAGCAGCGCAGCCTTCTAGCTTTTAGTCGCCTTTCTTTGATCTGAATCGCACCAACCAAAAATCCAAAACTCCTTTTGGACGTGGAGAGGAGAGGGAGAAGGTGGTTTGGCATGGAGGAAGAGGGGAGAGGCAGCCTTGGGGCATGGGAATTGTGATTCCTTTCAATCATTTCCAATCACAATCTGGGTTGGGCGCAGGGTCTTATTTATAGACTAAGCTGTGATCCAACTCCTCTTCTTCCCAACCAATCACAACTCTTTGTGAAATCAGATCTAAATCTGATTGGTGGGAATAGAGTCCCCTGGATTCCTCCTTAGAGGGTGCCTAAGACCAGTCAAAGTTGGTTCTTAGGAGAACTCTAATTGGAATCCAAAAAGGAGATGGAGTCCTTGTCCAACAAGGACTCCTAGGCGCCTCCAACTTGGGCACACGCCAAGGGTGGCGTGCGCCCTCCTCCTTGCCAGGTTCTGGCAGGGGGACAGGCCCCCACCAGCTCTCCAATAGGTGCATGACATGTGGTCAAAAGTCAAAGTGTCAATGGTCAACATTTGACCAGTCAAAGGTAGACTTTTGACCAAAGTCAAAGAACAAGAAATGGCAGGTGACCAAAAATGGCAGGTAATGTCTTACAAAATAAGACAACCTTTTCTGACTTGGACAACCTCCAGTCAGACCATATGAAGGCCTCTGATTGAGCACAAACTCCTTTGGCTCAGTCAGGACAACTTATTTATGATAGTAAAAGAAGAACGTTAGGTTCAATCGAGTGCTAGCACGATTTCCTTGAACCTAATTGAATCTCATTCAGATCAATTGAACTAGATCAGTTCAATTGATGATCACCAGATTCAAACCCTTGTTTGTGTGACCCAGTTAGGTTCAGTTCTGTATGGTAATGGGATATGTCATGATCTCTATCATCGACATCATCGAAACTCCTTTCGATGGATCAGAACTCTTCTATTCGAACAGCTAGAATGATCGATCATCTAAATCATTCTAATTGCTCCCAAAATCCACCAGTGACACCTAGCAGTATATGGTGGCAACCCATCAGAGCTGAATGCGAACCTCTTGGTGCAGCTACCTGTGTGATTAAGTTCTTCTATCTTGAGCCCCGATCAGATTAGGGTTAAGGTGAACTCGTCAAACCCTAGTCTCTGTCATATGATGTAATCATTCGATTCGAGTCCAATGTGAAAATCTAAATAGAAACTCTTTCTATTATTTCACTCTGCCATGGCCATGGGCTTCTGGACTTGATTCTCATGATCATCATAGGGCTGCTCCTCTACCACCGAGGTAGATAGATTCCATCTTGATGCAATCCAGTTCCTACAATGAACATGCTATAGCCAACATACACCTCAGGGTTCCATATGGCTAGGAGACCGAGTAATGGTGTAGTCAAACTATAACACCCTCAAGGTGAACTGCCGATGCACCTCAGGTCAAAGAACCAGACACACTACTGCAGCATCGAGTCAGTCATTGACGAGAAGGTAGACTCCCTAATGACTACTCGAGGTGGTCACGCTCAGTGCCCTCGTTCTCTAACGATGTACTCTCGCTCCGGTGTCTCCACACCGTAGACTCAAGACTCATCTACTAAAGAGAAGCGATTGTACACCAACCTTCTTGATCAATCACCATCCTCGTGATGATCCTATGGTCGGGAGCATTTTATGAGTTAACAATGATTATTCATGTCTTAAATTTTTAACTCTTGAAAATATGAATTATCATTACCATTAACTCAAAGGATGTATCACAGACACTAAATACACATATGTGATAGAAAATAATCCATTTTATTGATATTAGTCAAAATTATAATTTTGCCCTTAGAAGTGTATTATAAGTGTCAGCCAATTCTGGCTTCTAGGGCACATATATCTAACACCAACTACGAAGTTCTCTACTATCAAGAGTTGCTCATAAAGGATATGGATATAAGTATCCCTTAAACTTGAGATCACCATGGTGAGTTACAAGTTACTCACTGTACTTAGATACCAGACTACCTGAATTTCTAATTCAGTGATGGAAGGCTACTGGGTGTAGTCAGGTACTTGTGAAATCAGTGTGTGAGTCAAGATGAGATTGACCCCTCCAAGTATTGGAGTAAGTGTATCACTATATTTTAATTTAGCAAAACCTTGGTTGGGGTAATTTATTCGATGGATATTAAATTTTGAAATACACTGTAGATGACTTTCCAAGGTTGACAATTAAAAACTAGGTCATCTTTTGAGCATTATGGTCAAGGGGATGAATTATACGATAACCATATTCCACACGTTCATCGATGTTGCATTGCAACTATTCGACCTATCTAAATGTCAAGTATCATTGCTAAATGATCATATCGATTAGTATAGAAAATTGGTTACTATGCTACCAGTTTAGGATTCGAACCTATGGGGTCACACATAATAGAAGTTCCTACCTGATCTGATGGCTGATATAGAGTCCTGATGATCTAGAACTCTATGGTCAAGAGTCCCACTAGACTAGGACTCTATGACCAAGAGTTCCACTAGATTGAGACTCAGAGTCCTACTCATTTGGGACTCTCAAGTCAAAAGTCCTATTGACCTGAAACTCTGTGGTCAAGAGTCCCACTACACTGAGACATTATGACCAAGAGTCCCACTGATCTTGGACTCTAGGTCCTAATTATTTGGGACTCTCTGATCAAGAGTTCCACTAGTCTGGAACTCTGTGATCATGAGTTTCATTTGTTTGGGACATTGGATTCAAGAGTTCCACTGATTTGGGACTCTTCAGGAGTTTCATATAGATGAGACTCTATTGCCTAGACACCCACTTGATTTGGACTTTATGTTTATTAGAGAATTAATTATCAATTTGATTATTGATTAGCATAATTTGATTAAGACACGTTCATCGATGTTGCATTGCAACTATTCGACCTATCTAAATGTCAAGTATCATTGCTAAATGATCATATCGATTAGTATAGAAAATTGGTTACTATGCTACCAGCTTAGGATTCGAACCTATGGGGTCACACATAATAGAAGTTCCTACCTAATCTGATGGCTGATATAGAGTCTTGATGATCTAGAACTCTGTGGTCAAGAGTCCCACTAGACTAGGACTCTATGACCAAGAGTCCCACTAGATTGAGACTCAGAGTCCTACTCATTTGGGACTCTCAAGTCAAAAGTCCTATTGACCTAGAACTCTATGGTCAAGAGTCCCACTAGACTGAGACATTATGACCAAGAGTCCCACTGATCTTGGACTCTAGGTCCTAATTATTTGGGACTCTCTGATCAAGAGTTCCACTAGTCTGGGACTCTGTGATCATGAGTTTCATTTGTTTGGGACACTGGATTCAAGAGTTCCACTGATTTGGGACTCTTCAGGAGTTTCATATAGATGAGACTCTATTGCCTAGACACCCACTTGATTCGGACTCTATGTTTATTAGAAAATTAATTATCAATTTGATTATTAATTAGCTTAATTTGATTGAGCAATGAGGATTTGATCAAGTCCAATTAAATTTGATTCGATTGGATTTGACCCGATTAGGTTATGTGATAACCTATTCGCTATGAAAGATTCGATCCTGATTGATCAGGGGCTAGACCTAATTAATTTTTAATTTAATTAAAATTTTATTAATTTGTATTAAGTCTAATTTTGTTGGATTTAACCTAGTCTAATTGGGTCTGGAAAATTGGTTTGGTTGAAACCAATTTGGACCAGTTCAAAGAAAGTTTGAACTTTGAATTCAATTTCTCCCTATGCCACACCTTTGACTTTTCCACTTCTTTCCTCATGTAATTTTCATTTTACCTGAGTTTTTCCATGCCCAAAAGGATTTGTGTGCCTCCCCTCTTTCTACCTTTGACCTGGTCCAACCATTGGATCAGATATGATTTACTTGAATTTTGAATTCAAGTAGTTTGGAATTTGAAACAAGTTCAACCACCTTGTCATTATCCATTCACCATGCCCCATAAAATGTTATGAGATTTTTTTTCATGAAATTTTTAAGAGTGCGCATATAAGGAGAGTCCTTCTACTTGTCATCCATTTGAAAGTGGTGTTGGAAGTGGATAAGGACTCGCTTGAATTTTGAATTCAAGCGAGTGGTTGAAACCACTCTATCACCTTATCTTATCCTAACTCCACATGCATTTCCCATGGTTTTGTCGCTCTTTTTAAGATGGGATTTTTTTGTGCATGCGTGGGGAAGGAAGAAGTTTCATGAGAGTGAAAATCAGAGTGAGGGGGCATTGTTCTGAATGTGGAAAATTCCACGGAGAGAAATAGGAATCCTGCACCTCTTTTCTTCTTTTGCCTTGCTTTTTCAAGTTTCTTCTTTTTGTCGCCAATCTAAAAATGTTTTAGCATAGGTGTATGGTAGAGGGAGAGTCTCTCTACCCATAAAAATTTGTTTCATGGGAAAATTCTAAAGAGAGAAGGCATGAGAGGGTTTTTCGGCATTAGGGTTTTCTGGGTCTATGAAATCCTAGAATTAGGTTTTTGGGTTCGAGTAGAGAGATAGAGTACTGTGAGTACTCAATCACCACCAAACTTTAGAAACCACCTCGTCATCCTTCAAAGCACACCATTTGATCTTTTAGAGCATCCAGGAGATCAGTAGAAAGGTGATTGATTGGATCAATCGAGATCAGCCATCAAATACCCTGGCAAGGAGCTAGCACTCTTGTGGAGCTGATTGGGACAAGGAGCTCCGTGTGGACTCACCATAGAGGCAAAACAAGTGTGTAGCTATAGTGCAATACTAGAGCTTCTTTTGGTAGATTTAGATCATAGAGATCAGCTACCCATACACAGGTATCGAGTTATGAACTCATATCGATCAGTGAATATGATTTGCTAATTGATCGTATTTAAATTTTCTATTTCATATTAACTTGTCTAGATCCAAATGTTGGGTTTTTGATATGATCAATGCATATGTAGTATTAATTTTAGATTAATATTTACTTCCGCTATAATAAAATTTTGAAAAAGTTTTAAGAAAAGTTTTAAAAAGCATGCTAAAAATCCTGTACGATTTCTAACACTACAATCATAACCACCTCTGATTTTCTCTGGCTATTTAAACTCCTTTCCTGACCTCTAATTTCCATTTGAGCTTCCCTTCTTCTTCGTTCGATCCTTGCTGCCTTCGAGCATCTTGTTCTTCTCCCTTCATGATTTTTCCAAGCACTGACATCTTCCTCGATTGTCTTTCACCTTTCCAATCATTCTCCCAAATTCTCCATCCAAAATAGGTTAGTTCCTCATCTCCTTTCTCTTGATTCTTTACTTTTCACTTGCTTTTTAGGTCTCTTTGGCTTCTCAGGTAGGTTTCATTGTTCTCCCTTTCAAAATCTTGTAGCTCTTTTCCCATTGATTTTTTAAGGATTTTTCGAATTTACTTTCATCTAGATGTCTTCGGAGTTATCTTGGTCTAATAGTTCTAAGAGCCCGATGGATCCGAACTTCCAAATCCTAACTCTAGGATAGAAGTAGAGCTTAGAATAGTACCTCATCCAATTTTTATGCCTGAAACCATCCCTTGCTCTCTACATCCTAAAGACCTTTCTTTGATAACGATCTAGTACGAGGTGCCTTTGGAGTACGAATTGGATATTCCCAAGCCGAATGACCAAGCTTGTGCTCCTCCCTCAGGTCACTTCTATTTGTATATCGAAGCCCTTAGTGCTAGACTTCGTCTCCCAATTCTTCCTTTTATTATAGCTCTTTTTTTATTTTTATATATTTTAGTTGCTTCCATGGTCCCAAATTCTTTCAAATTTATCATAGGTTTTCTTTCCCTTTGTATCTCAACCAAAGTTCGTCCGGCCATTTTCTTGTTCTATAACTATTATACCTTTAAACACCATCCTACTACCAAGGATTGGTGGTACCTGTCCCTCTAGTTCGATAAGAAGAGATTACTTAAAGATGCTCCTTCTTCCATTCATCATCGAAAGGAGAAATTTTTCTTTGTTTCATGCCCATCTCTTAGATTAGGACTTCCTCCTTTAGGGTAGTTGAGGGATTCGGTTCGTTGAGCTTCCAATTTGAAAAAACATGACCTTGATTCTATCAACAAACTTAGGAATTATCAAGCTTTTCTTCTATCTGAACTTATAAATGATCAAACTCTATTCAATCTAGGCCTGAGCCCTTTCAATTTAGCAGGTATATTCCTTAATTTCATAAGTTACTTTCTTGTCCTTGTTTCTAATTATGATTTATTTCTTATTGTAGAAATGGATGCGGGTGAACTTCAGCAGCTCTTCAAAAGGCTTCGAGCCCATAAAAGGAAGGATGTTGCACCCAACGAGCCTTCCAAAAGAGCAAAGATCAACACCCCAAGCTTCTGTACCTGCTGGCGCTATTGACAGCCCCAAAACTACCACTGCTATCGAGGTTGTCATGGAGCTTGCAGCACCTCCAACATCCTCAAGCCCTCCAGCCAAAGTTCAAACTTTGGAGCCTCCCATTGAGAGAAAAGAATGGGCAGAAAAGAAGAAGGCGAAGATGGCCTTTAGGAAGGTCAAGCGCAAGATCCATCCTAGTGAGTCCAATGGTTCTGACGAGGATCTGAGAGAAAACTCCTTCCACAATCGAGAAATAATCAAGGATTTAATTAACAGGTGCACCTTGGTTGAGGTTGTGGACAAAATTATCGATGCCGACTATGAGCAGTGTACTTAGGACTCTCTTGGGTCCTTCCTTGAGGTAACCATCTTGTCTTTCTCTTTTGATCGACTTGTCTATGAGCTTCTTCATTCATATAACTTGCTTTATTATTTTTATAGATGGGTCACCAGCTAATCATCAATATTAAGGTGATGAATCATACGAGGTCAGAGGTACTGAAGACTCAAGAAGATCATCAAGCTAAGACCAATCATCTCCTTGAGGAGAAAGCCAAGGTCGACCATCTCCTTAAAAAGAAAATGGTTGAGGTTGGGGGCCTTTAGGAGATGATATGAAACATCAAGTAGGCCTTAGCAAAAGCAAAGGAGGAGCTAAGCCTAAAAATTAAGAAGAGGTAGAAGGTCGAAGCCAAAGCTGAGCTAGCCTCAAGGTAGCTTCGAAAGGCGAGGGCTCAAGCGGTTGAAAAATTTAAGGCTTCTTCAGAGATGAAGAATATAAAGATCGAGTTCGCCCAATTATCTTTCATCAAAGGGTACGAGCTCTCCCAAAAGAATGTGACCAACAAATTTCTCAAGCTCAAACTCAGCTTCTTCGAGAAGGAGCTTCTGACGATGAGGTCGGACCGTCCATTGTAGGTGTTGATCTTCCATCGATCAAGCCTTCTTTCATAGCATCTCCTGTCGCATCTGCTCTTCTTGTTGCATCAGCTCCTCTTGCTGCTGAAGAATCTGTTGTTAGGAAATATGTCCTAAAGCCAATCATCTAAGTGGTAGATGATTGAAATTAGTATATGAATTATCTAATAATAATAGTTATTTGGCCGGTTCATTATAAAAGTTCTATCTTTCTTAAATAAACTCCTAAGTTATGATGAAGTCCTTAGAGCCACAATCAATCAATAAAGGAGGATTTATTGGATGGTTTTTAAATTATTTACAATCAAATGATAAGTTATTAACAAGGATGATAACTTATTGAGTGTAGGTTGTTGTATGCCATGTGTTGATTGTCCTCGTAACCAAGTGGTGTGGAGACATTGGTATGACATCTAAGTGAGATGTAGGAGTACATCTACACTGAACATGACTAATGTAGAACTCTACAGTCAAGAGTAACTAGCTAAGGCCAATGGATATAAGTGTCCCTCTGATCTGAGATTACCATGGTGACTTGCAAGCAACTCACTATACTTTGGTGCCAGACTATCTATATTTCTAATATAGGTTCGAAAGGTTTTTGGGCATAGTCAAGTACTTATGAAGTTGGTGTGTGAGTTAAGATGGAATTGACCACTCCTGATTAGCTTCAGGAAGAGAATATCTCATTGTGTTTCAATTTAGCAAAACCTAGGCCTGGGTAATCCTCGTGAGGTGTCATGGGATTTGCAAAATTTTAAGATACAATAGAGATGACTTATATGAGTGTTTGATAGCATACTCGAAGTCATCTTGAGCATTATTGATCATAGGAATGAATTATATGATAACCATGGGACAAGGTTCTAAGAATATTGCTTTGCATACATTCGACCTATCCGGACGTCGAAAACCATTGCTAGATGGTAACTTTGATTGATACAAAAATTGGTTTCTATACTACTGGCTTGTGTTTGAACCTATGAGATCACACACATTAGAGCTTGTAACCTGATCAGATGGTTAATCGATAATTGAAAATCATTCTAAGGTCAACCCATCAATACGATTGATGTTTGATCTAATGCAAGTATTGCAGGAGGATCGATCAGCAATTGGATTGCTAATCGACTCAATTTGATTGAGCAATCTAGCTGAGATCAAGTCTAATTAAATTAAATTTAATTAAAATTAATTTAAATTTAATTAGATTAAATCTAATTAGTTTATTGGATAAGCCAATCGTAAGAAAGAACAAGTTCATGTTAGACTAGGATTTGAGTGCAGCTAATTTCTAATTGAGTTAGGATTTAAATCAGAATTAAATATGATTTAATTTAATTTAATTAGACTCATAATTAGGCTAGCATCATCCTTAATTAGATTATATTTAATCTATTTTAAATAAAATTTAAATTAGATTTAAATCTATTTTGACCTAACCAAATAAGAGGAGTCCCAGTTGGACTGGGACTCTCTCTCTTTCCTTTCGACTAAGAAAGCCCACACCCACACTTTATTTTCACAAGTTAATGTAAATTAATTACATGCCTAAGAATAATTTTCCATGCCCCATAATCTAGAGGTTTTGGAATAAATTTTGAATTGGTCAAAATTGGAAAGTAGTTATACATGGGATTCTATATGATAGAGTCCTTAAAACCTAAAACTCTATCTCTCTATGGAAATAAACTCCATGACTTCCATATTATTGTGCACCATTTTCCCATCCTTTTAGGAATATTTTTTCTAGTTCTCCATATTGAGAAAGGGATAGGGTGGCATCCAAAAGTTGAAGAGTCCTTCTAAGACTAGTTTTTGACCTAGTCTTTGGTTGTTAACCCATGCCACTTTTCAAGGCCCTTTGAGGACGTGATAAATCTCAAAAAAATCATGAAAAATTAGAAAAAAAGGAGGAGAAGGTGTGGATGGTTTGTGGTGCCAAGATTCTTGGAGAAGAGCCTTCATCTAAGACATCAAAAGTTGATATCTTGAAGAGATAAGGTAAGAGAAGATTGTCTTTTCTTTATTTTTCTTTTATGTATTTTTCTTCTTGTTTATTATTTATAATTTTTATATGATAAAAATATAAGAGAGAGAGGAATAGGGCATGGGAATAAGTGCTCCAAGTTATTGGGGCATGATGTTCTTTTTGGACATGATTTGATCATGTCCTGATGAGAGAAGGAGAAGAGAAGAAAGGTCTTCTCTTAGGATTTCTTTAAGAACCCTTCTTCTCCTTATTTTTGTGAGAATTTTTTAGAGTAAAAATCAAAGATGTTATATTTAGAAACATAGAAAAAATCTGGGGGAGAAGGTCTCCTCTTGTCCTAGCATAGAGATGTTTTCAGGACATCAATCGTTGATGTCCTGAAGGAGAAGATTTGTCTTCTCTTAGGATTTAATTTATCTTATTTTATTTTCTGATTTATGGGAGATCCAAGAGTTGAATTCTTTTCTTATTCCTCCTCATATTCTTTATCTCTTGGAGTGTCTAAGAGATCCGAAGAATATATATTTGATTAACCATCAGGAGGGATCCGCAAGAAACTAGCACTTCGAGTGGATCTTCGTTTGATGAACCTCTGATCTGTGTTATAGGTTCATATGGATCATCTATAAAGATCGGACGCATGTGTAGCTCTAAAAGCAATAACGAAAATCAACCACAAAGTTCTCTACCCACATAAAGGTAAGAGATCTAATCTGTTGGTAACATAAATATGATCTAGGATTGATCTAGAATTATTCTAAATCTAGGTATTGATTTGATCAATACCCATTATGATTAATTTATTTTTAGATTTATATTTGCATCATGACATATTATAGATCCTTGATGTTGGATTTTGTAATATGATTACATGCATATTATAGATTAAACAGTTACTCTATATCTTCCACTGCTTTAATTTCCAAAAAGTTTTGAAATCTATGTATGAAACCCTGCATGTTTTCCATCTGTGGTATCAGAGTGTCTAGGTTCTTTTATAACATATTCATGTATGCTTTAGAATAAATTTAAAAATTAAAATTAATTAAAGATCGCACATACTATCATAAGGTTGTCATGTTGTAAGGTTAATCCCTTATAATGAAAAAGTTGTCCTAGTATGTGCTGATCTGAATCTAAATCATGAATAATTTAGATTAGATCTAAAAAAAAAAATTATGATTTAATTTTTTGATTTAAATTTAAAATTAAATAGATATTAGATCTATTTTAGATTATTTAGATTAGATCTAAATAATATTAGGATTACACATACTATTACAAGGTTGTCCTGCTGTAAGGTTTATCCCTTACAGAAAAAAAGTTATCCTAATATGTGCTAATCTGAGAAATCTAAATCATAAATATATTAGATAAAATCTAAAATAATTTATAATTTATTTTTAGATTTTAAATCTAATATTAAATAGTTTATGATCTGATTTTGATCATTTAGACGAGATCCATGTGATATGTTTCATGTTTTGATCTAGATCATCATGTTGCATATGTTGATATGTAGCTTCATTTTTTAATCTAGTTTTTATATGTACGACATATAAGTTTTATAGAATTTAAATTGCAAACTTACTCTCTACAAAATCCTAGATTCAAAACCCTAGGACATGATCGAAACATTGAAACAAATCAGATCTAAAACCATCATTTGAATTTGATTCAAAGTAAAGTGTTTACAATTTGAAAATATTTTAAATGATCAAATCAAAAATTAGTTTTGAGGTTCCATAAATCCAAAACTCATGAGCTTGAACTTAATTGAGAATTAAGTTATTGTTTAGGATCTAGGTTTGTGATTTGAAGATCCTAAGATAATTTCATAAAACATGGGTTAATGGATAATGGGTTAGCTTTGATCAGATCCTTAACTAAGTTAGACCTAGATTAGATTAAATATGGACATAGCTAAAAAATTGATCTAACCTAATTAATAGTTAATTAGGATTAGGTCATTTCTTTAGATCAATTCA
Organism: Cocos nucifera; assembly: GCA_006176705.1. Classification (NCBI taxonomy): domain Eukaryota; kingdom Viridiplantae; phylum Streptophyta; class Magnoliopsida; order Arecales; family Arecaceae; genus Cocos; species Cocos nucifera. Next base: position 54,676 of record QRFJ01004292.1, on the reverse strand, counting down.
ATAGTTGTAGTTGATCAAAGTCCATACATATAACAAATGGATATTGATCGTGGCTCAGTGGTCGAGCCCGAGTCTTTAGGTAAACCAAATCAAAATTGATAAATTGATTGGTGTCTAAGATAAGTCTGGCATCCCAAACTGATGATTTTTAATTGACAGCCCACTTACCTGGCCATTTCTGATGGTGTCTAAGGCAAGCCTTGGTAGATCCTCCCACCGATCCCACTTACTTGGCCAATATGGTTAATCAGCTTTTGATTAGGTTACTCATTGATTCGTGCTAACCCATCTCACATAAAAAATCAGTGAGATTGATTTTACTCAGTGAGACTGATCTAGGTGCCCATGGACTAAAATTGATCCTAGTCCTTGTCGATGACTTCTGACTTGACTTGGTGAAGTCAGTTAGAGCAAATTGGTCCATGTCCTTTCTATCCTTAAATCACTAATAATTTAAATTCTCTAAAATTATTAGGTTCTTAAAATGATAAAGTTATAGAGATATTAAGGTGTTTGATAATAGATCCATTAACTCAATTAGTAATCATTGCAGGTCCAAAGGTCTAATGCTTGTTGACTAATGAAATTATCATCCATCATATGATGACTTGGATGTATCTCTCTAATGGTGGTTGGGTTGGCCAACCAAAGTTGGGCTTAATCATTCATTGGTTAGATGCACCAAGTATGGTCATGTTAATGGTTGGACCTAACCGAATCCTTACAGTGGAGGCCAAAGACTACTAATTAGATTTCTGGACCAAAATTAAATTACTAAAAATTATTTAAAAAAATAATTGGTTATGAACCTATCTTTAGATGTACATGGGTTAGCCAACCAAAATTGGGCTCGAATGCGGTCTATGCGGATTCTAGTACCTACTAGAAAATTAAAGTAACTTTCTGAATTGGAGGTAGAGGCTACCAATTTGAATAAAATAGTAGGAGAACCTTTAGACTAAAGTTCAAGTCTTTAGACTTAATATAATTCATATACTTAGGTCAATGTTCTCTTTTCTCAAATTAAGGCTAAACCCTAATTGCTCCTATCACTGTTAGATAGTGATGACTTATGGGATCCAACTTCGATAATTAGTATCAAAAATTGAATTTCGTTCAGCAGTATGAATGGGGTAGTATTGGGATTCAAAGTTCAGTCAAAATAATTAGTCCAAAATTGATCCAAATCAGGCATAGTGCTTCTACTGTAAGAAGCAGGATCATAGGAAGAAGAATTGTCTTGCTTTCCTTGACCATAACAAGCTAAACAAGAGAAAGAAGCAAAAGTTGCTCATTAAGGATGTTATATGATAATACCTTAAAATTTTTCTATATAAAATTCTGCAACCTGGGTATGAGATACTGATAGTTCTATGATATTTGTTGCAAGAACTACAGATAAATGGAATGTTTGAAAATGGTGAGAAATACCTAAATATTTTGGATGGAAATCTTATTCCAATCCTAGCTTTAGGAATTATTAAGCTTATTTTCAAAGATGTCATTTTGAGTGATTGTCACTATTATCCATCTTTATGATAAATATGTTCTCTGTTGGCCTTTTGACCAGGGATGGTTATCATTTATCAATAAAGAGGATTGTTGTGATATTATTATGAATAATACATGGATAATAAAAAAATAATATTTAACATTTACATAGCCTGTTAAGTGTAATGTACACACCCAAGTTAGATTATGTCATGAATATCTATCTTTGGCATTATAGGCTTAGTCATCTTGACAAAAATAGGATAAACGGGTTAACTTGAGAGAGAAATCTCGACATCAATGATTGTGCATCATTAATAGTCTATAAATCTTATCTTCTTAGAAAGATGATAAAGTCATCTTTTACTGAAAAAGGTGAAGGAGCCGATAAAGTTCCAAGTCTCATACATAGTGATGTATGTGGACCTGTGAACTTAAGTGCCAAAGGAAGATATTAATATTTCATTACAGATGACCTATCTGGACATGGGTGCATCTAAATTGAATCATTTAAAATATTCAAATAATTTAATAATAAAATAAAAAATAAACTAGATAAGATATTAAAACTCTTCAATCAGATCGAGGAGGTAAATACTTATCCAGTGAAGTTTGTGACATATCTAGGATAGAATTGGATTCTCTCTCAATGGATTTTTTTTTAAAATATAATGTATCTAAAAGAAAAAATTGAACTTTGTTAGACATGATTCAATCCACGATAGGGTTCACTAGTCTACCTGTTTCAGGGTTGTGCTCTTGTGACTACTTGTTTAACTCTAAAAATTTATATTGACTGAATTTGTTGCATAGACTCCATATTGGATATGGATCGGGCATAGACCTAGACTCTCTCACTTTTGAGTTTGGAGTTGATTGGCTTATGTCAAATATTTGCACACAGATAAACTTGGATCCTAATCCAATAGGTATTTAAGAGTGATTAATTCTACCATATTGAAGAGCATGAGATGTTCATCAATAGTAAGGGCATTCCTTTTGGAAGGAAGTTCCTTAGTGAAGGAATTGATGTCTGTAAAGTTGAACTTGAAAAAGTTTGACTGATAGAAAAGAACTGACATAATCTAGTAAACCTATAAAATCGAATTTGATCAGATCAAATCCAGAGCCCATTAAAATATCATCTTTAAGGAGATCTGGTAGAGTACCACATTAGTCCAATAGATACTTCAGTATCTAGGTCCAGGATGGCGATCCTATTGAGCTCGATGAGAACAACAAGGATTCGATCACCTATAGGGATACAATGCAGTGATCTGACTCTAAGAAGTGGCTTGGAGCCACATAATCCAAATTGAAGTTCATGAAAATCAATAGTGTATGGATACTAGTTGATTCACCTGAAGGGATAAAATTTGTTGGATGTGAATGAATTTTTAAAAGGATCAAAGAAGCACAAATGAGAAGGTAAAGACCTGTAAAGTCCATTTGGCTATTATCTTAGTTTTAAAACATACATTTTGAACATATATCTTTATTATGAACAAAGATAAATCCTATATTTATAATTAGGCAAAATATTTTGTAGTGTTAGTTCTTGTGATGTTTGAGGATGAAATTCTCTTAATCGAAAATGATATTCCAACATTATAAGGAATAAAGATTTAGCTATCATCTTATTCCTCCATGTATGAGACAGACATAGTATACTCATTAGAGGTAGTGAGCAGATACTAGTCTGATCCAAGTGAGAGCCACTGAAAGATTGTATAGACAATCCTTAAGTATTTGGAAAATACTATAGTTTAGTGACTCAAATATCGAAGTGCTGACTTAAAATATGTGGATGTTTTAATTTCAGTTAAAATAAGATGACAATAAGAGAATGTCGGGTCATATCCTAATTATAGGAGCAATCTGCTGAAAAGATTTCAAACAGTATACTTTAGCCTATTTCGTTTGTGATGTAAAGTACATTATGGCATATGATGCTGCCATGTAAGCTACGTAGTTGCTGAGGTTCATTAGCTGGTTGGGAGTGGCACCCTCCATCAATGGTCCAGTCCTATTGTAGCACTAGAGCTATAGCTTAGACTAAAGAACCAAAGGACAAGCATATTCTACATCGCTTTCACCTTGGATTTTAGATCTGAGTGACGTCGATCTTTAGAAGATTGATGTAAAAGAAGAATTTGACCGACCCATTTGCTAAGGTCTTGCAACTAAGGAGTTCTATAAACTCAAGTCGAAGATAGGATATTTGATATCATTCTAATTGGCTTTACTCCATATGAGAGTTGATGGAAAATATATTCTAAAGCCAATCATCTAAGTGGTAGATGATTGGAATTAGTATATGAATTATCTAATAATAATAGTTATTTGGCAGATTCATCATAAAAATTCTATCTTTCATAAATAAACTTCTAAATTATGATGAAGTTCTTAGAACCACAATCAATCAATAAAGAAGGATTTATCGATGATTTTTAAATTATTCACGATCAAATGATAAGTTATTAATAAAGATGATAACTTATCGAGTGTAGGTTGCTGTATGCCATATGTGTTGGTTGTCCTCATAACCAAGTGGTGTGGAGACACTGGTATGGCATCCAGATGAGATGTAGGAGTACATCTGTACTGAACATAACTAATATAGCACTCTACTATTAAGAGTAGCTAGCTAAGGTCAATGAATATAAATGTCCCTCTGATCTGAGATCACCATGATGACTTGCAAGCAACTCATTGTACTTTGGTGCTGGACAGCCTATATTTCTAATATAGGTTCGAAAGATTTTTAGGTATAGTCAAGTACTTGTAAAGTCAATGTGTGAGTCAAGATGGAATTGACTATTCTTGATTGGCTTCAGGAAGAGAATGTCTCGTTATATTTTAAATTAGCAAAACTTAGGCCTGGATAATCCTCGTGAGGTATCATGGGATTTGCAAAATTTTGAGACACAATAGAGATAACTTGTATGAGTATTTTACAACATACTCAAAGTCATCTTGAGCATTATTGGTCATAAGAATGAATTATATGATAACCATGGGCCAAGGTTCCAAGAGTGTTGCTTTGCATACATTCGATCTATCCGAATGTCGAAAATCATTGCTAGATGGTAACTTTGATTAGCACAGAAATTAGTTTTTATACTACCAGCTTAGATTTGAGCCTATGGGGTCACACACATTAGAGCTTGTAACCCGATCAGATGGTTAATTGATGATTGAGAATCGTTCTAAGGTCAATCCATTAATATGATTGGTGTTTGACCTAATGCAAGTGTTGTAGGAGGATCGGTCAGTAATTGGATTGCTAATTGGCTCAATTTGATTGAGCAATCGGGTTGAGATCAAGTTTAATTAAATTAAATTTAATTTAAATTAATTTAAATTTAATTAAATTAAATTTAATTGATTTATTAGATAAGCCAATCACAAGGAAGAATAAGTTCTTGTTAGACTAGGACTTAAGTGCACCTAATTCCTAATTAAGTTAGAATTTAAATCAAAATTAAATATGATTTAGTTTAATTTAATTGGGCTTCTAATTGAATTAAGATCATCCTTAGTTGGTTTGTATTTAATCTAATTTAAATAGGATTTAAATTGGGGTGAAACCTATTTTGATCTAGTCAAATAAAAGGAGTCCCAATTGGATTGGAACTCTCTCTCTTTTCTTATGCCTAAGAAAGCCCACACCCACACTTTATTTTTAGAAGTTAATGTAACTTAATTACATACCTATGAATAATTTCTCATGCCCCATAATCTAGAGGTTTTGGAAAAAATTTTGAGTTGGTCAAAATTAGAAAGTAGTTATGCATGGGATTCTATTTGATAGAGTCCTTAAAACCTAAAACTTTATCTCTCTCTCTATGGAAATAAACTCCATGCCTCCCATATTGTTGTGCACCCTTTTCCCATCCTTTCTAAGAATGTTTTTTCTGGTTCTCCATGTTGATAAAGGGATGGGGTGTTATCCAAAAGTTGGACGCCACCAAGAGTCCTTCTAAGACTAGTCTTTGACCTAGTCTTTGGTTGTTAACCCATGCCACTTTTCAAGGCCCTTTGAGGACGTGATAAATCTAAGAAAAATCATAAAAAATTAGAGGAAAGGGAGGAGAAGGCATGGGTGGTTTGTGGTGCCAAGATTCTTGGAGAAGAGCCTTCATCTAAGACACCAAAGGTTGATGTTTTGAAGAGACAAGGTAAGAGAATATTGTCTTCTCTTTATTTTTCTTTTATGTATTTTTCTTCTTATTTATTCTTTATGATTTTTATGTGATAAAAATCTGAGAGAGAGAGGAATAGGTCATGGGGATAAGTGCTCTAAGTTGTTGGGGCATGATGCTCTTTTTGGACATGATTTGATCATGTCCTGATAAGAGAAGGAGAAGAGAAGAAATATCTTCTCTTAGGATTTCTTTGAGAACCCTTCTTCTCTCATGTCTTGATGAGAGAAGGAGAAGAGAAGAAATGTCTTCTCTTAGGATTTCTTTGAGAACCTTTCTTCTCCTTATTTTTGTGAGAATTTTTTAGAGTAAAAATTAAAGATCGATCTAGAAACATAGAAAAAATCTAGAGGATAAGGTCTCCTCTTGTCCTAGCATAGAGATGTTTTTAGGACATCAATCATTGATATCCTGAAGAAGAAGATTTATCTTCTTTTAGAATTTATTTTTTTTTATTTTATTTTTTAATTTATGGGAGATCCAAGAGTTGGATTCCTCCCTTATTTCTCCTCATATTCCTCATCTCTTGGATTGTCTAATAGATCCGAAGAATATATATTTGATTAACCATCAAGAGGGATCCACGAGAAGCTAGCACTTCAAGTGGATCTTCATTTGACGAACCTTCAATCTGTGTTGCAAGTTCGTGTGGATCATCTTGAGAGGCCAGACGCCTATGTGGCTCTAAAAGCAATAACGAAAATCAATCACGGAGTTCTCGACCTGTACAAAGTAAAAGATCTGATATCTTGGTAACCTAGATATGATCTAGATTTTGATCTAAAATTATTCTAGATCTAGGTATTGATTTGATTAATATCAATTATGATTAATTTATTTTTAGATTTATATTTGCATCATGACATATTATAGATTTTTGATGTACGATTTTGTAATCTGATTACATACATATTATAGATTAAACTGCTTAATCTATATCTTCCACTGCTTCAATTTCAAAAAAGTTTTAAAATCTATGCATGAAATCCTCCATGTTTCCCATCACCTGCATCGACTAAGGCTATGCTGAACTCCTCTACTACCCTTCCAGAGGTCTGAGTCCTCTTATTACTATACCTTTCTTTTTATTTTTCTTTCTTTCTTGTACTTAAGGAATATTTTGATTAATGAAAACAAACATTTTTCTTTAGTGCTATTTGTGTTGTGATACTTTCATGCATTAAGTGCAGTCTCCTACTGAAGCTGATCCTGTGCCTCATGGTATCTCCTTAAAGGCTATTAATAGAAGTTTGAAGAAAGAAGTTTATCACCTTAAGAGAAAATTGAAAAATAATAGAAGGAGAGCTTAAGAAATCCAAAAAGAATTATGTTGAGGCCTCCACCAAAATTAATCATCTCCATCAATCCTTAAAGCAATTCTTTAGGGAATACATTACTAAGAAAAACCATTTGAATGAAGATCTAAAGGAAATCAAAAAAACACACCAACGAGAAGTCCTAAACTTTGATAGCCAAGATTTGTTCTCTTGAGGCCAAACTTCGTGAGGCAAGAAGGAAGATCAAATAGTCGGAGAAAGGTTCAACCTGGGAGCAATGTTAGACAAAATTTGGCTGGGACTAATCGAAGAAGTTTTTCGACCTTCAAAAGCAAATGGATGATGCTGAGAAGGCATACAATTTTTATCGCATCGACTGGTGCAATCAAATTGATGATTATAGGAAAAAACTTCTTATGAAAAATACCGAGGTGATGCACCTTTAAAAGCAGTTAGCCGATAGAGCTCAAGCTAGTTCGAGTAGAGAATCAGGTGACCTTCTTTCCCTACGAGGAATGCTAGAGAACCTATCTACCATTGAAAAAGAAAAGATCAAGCTTCAATAGTTGAAAATACAGATGGTTTACCAAAAAGATGCTGTGAAAGATGCCAAGGCGGAGTCAGCCATTTTGAGGAAAAGGCTAAGAGAAACTGAAGACGATCTCCAAAGGGCCAACAAATTATTTGAAGAGAGTCTGGCGGTGAGGAGAGATCTTGAAAAAAAGGTTAATGATTTAAAACAAGCTCTTATATTAGCTGGAGCCAGAAGCCCGAAGTCTGACTCTGAATGATACTTCGATCTTTTTTCATTCTTTCTCTCTTTTCCTTTGTAATCGATTCTACTGACCTATGAAATGACCTTTTCTAAGTTTAATGAAAAAATATTTCTTTTAGTTATCTTTGTGTGTTGTTTCCATTTCATACTAATTGGCCCCTCCTTTTTTTATTGATGCCATCTTGGAATGATTGTTTCTACTCCATGGCTTATATGTTTGTCCCCCATGCTTATGAACAAGGGTCTTCAAACTTAGAGATAAATATGTTCTTGTCTTGGTGCCAGAAGTCATTGTATCCATAGCCAACTTTTTATTTTTGAAATTTAGAGCTTTCAATCTACATGGGGATGAGGTCCTCTGGTTTTCGTTGCAATCGATCACAGCCATTGTTTGTACGGAATCAACTTTCTATCTTGAAAATAACTAAAGATCTTTATCCATGTCAGGATGAGGTCCTCCTCTTATTTCTGATATGATCATTGGGACACAAAAAGGGCCGTTGAAAGGGTCTCTCTTCTTTTTTTTATATCAGGATGAGGTCCTCCTCCTATTCCTGATATGGTAGGCTTTTATCCTTATTAGGACGAAATTCTCTTTCTATTCCTAGTAAGATCGGCAAGATATAAAAAGACTATTGAAAGAGCCTCTCCTCTATTTTTCATGTCAGGATAAGATCCTCCTCCTGTTCCTAACATGGTAGGCTTTTATCCTTGTGAGGATGAGGTTCTTCTCTTATTTCTAACAAGATCGAAGGAAAACGAAAAGGCCATTGAAAGGATCTCTCTCTTTTTTCTTTTTGTCATATCAGGATGAGATTCTCCTTCTATTCCTAACATGATGGACTTTTATTCTTGTTAGGATGAGATTCTCCTCCTATTCCTAACAAGATTGGTAGGGCACAAAAGGATAGTTGAAAGAACCTCTCCTCTTTTTTTTGTATCAGGACAAGATCCTCCTCCTGTTCCTGACATGATGGGCTTTTATCTTTATAAGGATGAGGTTCACCTCCTATTCCTAATAAGGGCATCATGGTATAAAAAGAGCCATTGAAAGGGCCTCTCTCCATTTTTTCATATTAGGATGAGGTTCACCTCCTATTTCTTTTCTATTTTTCATATCAGGATGAGATTCTCCTATTCTTGACATGGTGGGCTTTTATCCTTATTAGATTATCCTTCTTTTTCTTCATCTACAAAAAGAGCCGTTGACATGATGGGCTTTTACCTTTATAAGGATGAGGTTCATCTCCTATTCCTAACAAGGACATCATGGTACAAAAAGAGCCGTTGAAAGGGCCTCTCTTCATTTTTTCATATTAGAATGAGGTTCTTCTCCTATTTTTTTTCTTTTTTTTATGTTTGGATGAGGTCCTCCTATTCTTGATATAGTGGGCTTTTATCCTTATTAGATTATCCTCCTATTTCTAACAAGATCAATGGGGCATAAAATAATTGTTGAAAGGGTCTCTCTCTTCTTTTTCATGTTAGAACGAGATCCTCCTCTTGTTCTTAACATGATAGGATTTTATCCTTATTAGGACAAGGTTCTCCTCCTGTTCCTAACAAGAGCACTGGAGCACAAAAAGGACTGTTGAAAGGGTCTTTCCTCTTTTTTATATCAAGATTAGTTTCTCCTGTTCCTGATGTTAGATATATGTGCCCTAGAAGCCAGAATTGGCTGACACTTATAATACACTTCTAGGGGCAAAATTATAATTTTGACTAACATCAATAAAATGGGTTATTTTCTATCACATATGTGTATTTAGTGTCTGTGATACATCCTTTGAGTTAATGGTAATGATAATTCATATTTTCAAGAGTTGAAAATTTAAGACATGAATAATCATTGTTAACTCATAAAATGCTCTCGATCATAGGATCATTACGAGGATGGTGATTGATCCAGAAGGTTGGTGTATAATCGCTTCTCTTTTGTAGATGAGTCTTAAGTCTACGGTGTGGAGACACCGGAGCGAGAGTATAGGTACTCGTTAGAGAACGAGGGCACTGAGCGTGACCACCTCGAGTAGTCATTAGGGAGTCTACCTTCTCGTCAATGACTGACTCGATGCTGCAGTAGTGTGTCTGGTTCTTTGACCTGAGGTGCATCGACAGTTCACCTTGAGGGTGTTATAGTTTGACTACACCATTACTCGATCTCCTAGCCATATCGGAAATCCTGAGGTGTATGTTGGCTATAGCATGTTCATTGTAGGAACTGGATGGCATCAAGATGGAATCTATCTACCTCGGTGGTAGAGGAGCAGCCCTATGATGATCATGAGAATCAAGTCCAGAAGTCCATGGCCATGGCAGAGTGAAATAATAGAAAGAGTTTCTATTTAGATTTTCACATCGGACTCGAATCGAATGATTACATCATATGATAGAAACTAGGGTTTGACGAGTTTACCTTAACCCTAATCTGATCGGGGCTCAAGATAGAAGAACTTAATCACACAGGTAGCTGCACCAAGAGGTTCACATTCAGCTCTGATGGGTTGCCACCATATACTGCTAGGTGTCACTGGTGGATTTTGGGAGCAATTAGAATGATTTAGATGATCGATCATTCTAGCTGTTCGAATCAGAAGAGTTCTGATCCATCGAAAGGAGTTTCGATGATGTCGATGATAGAGATCATGACATATCCCATTACCATACAGAACTGAACCTAACTGGGTCACACAAACAAGGGTTTGAATCTGGTGATCATCAATTGAACTGATCTAGTTCAATTGATCTGAATGAGATTCAATTAGGTTCAAGAAAATCGTGCTAGCACTCGATTGAACCTAACGTTCTTCTTTTGCTATCATAAATAAGTTGTCCTGACTGAGCCAAAGGAGTTTGTGCTCAATCAGAGGCCTTCATATGGTCTGACTGGAGGTTGTCCAAGTCAGAAAAGGTTGTCTTATTTTGTAAGACATTACCTGCCATTTTTGGTCACCTGCCATTTCTTGTTCTTTGACTTTGGTCAAAAGTCTACCTTTGACTGGTCAAATGTTGACCATTGACACTTTGACTTTTGACCACATGTCATGCACCTATTGGAGAGCTGGTGGGGGCCTGTCCCCCTACCAGAACCTGGCAAGGAAGAGGGCGCACGCCACCCTTGGCGTGTGCCCACGTTGGAGGCGCCTAGGAGTCCCTGTTGGATAGGGACTCCATCTCCTTTTTGGATTCCAATTAGAGTTCTCCTAAGAACCAAACTTTGACTGGTCTTAGGCACCCTCTAAGGAGGAATCCAGGGGACTCTATTCCCACCAATCAGATTTAGATCTGATTTCACAAAGGGTTGTGATTGGTTGGGAAGAAGAGGAGTTGGATCACGCTTAGTTTATAAATAAGACCCTACGCCCAACTCAAAGTATAAAGATGATTGAATCACAATTCCCCATGCCCAAGGCTGCCTCTCCCCTCTTCCTCCATGCCAAACCACCTTCTCCCCTTCCTCTCCACGTCCAAAAGGAGTTTTGGATTTTTGGTTGGTGCGATCCAGATCAAAGAAAGGCGACTGAAAGCTAGAAGGCTGCACTGCTGCAAAGGACGACTGCTGATCTTCAAAAGGAGTTTTGAAGATCCTCCAGATCAGATCCAGATCTAATTTTTGGAGACATGATAGAGAAGAAGAGGATCTCCAGATCCAGCCTAAGTGGATACCGGTAGAGGCCAGGCACTTGCGTGGCTAGATCCAGAACCTTCCGCTGCATACAGGATCATCAATGGGTAATAGGATTACCCATATCAAGGTAAATTAAATTTGATTTAATTTATCTAGATTTTATTTTAATTTCTTTAAAATAATAATAATTAGATCTAAAATATCTTAGATCTGATCTAGATCAAAGAAAAAAATTTTTGAAATATATCTCTTGATCTGATCAGATCTGAACGAACCTGGATCCGGGAAAATCAGGATTTCCCTTCAACTGGTATCAGAGCCAAGGTTCTAAAAGTATTTAGATCTAATTTTAAATTTATTTTAATTAGAAAATAAATGATTTTAGATGTCACATGAGATGTGATCAGATCTAAAATCAGAAAAAAATTAAAATTAAATGATTTGGATCTAAGATTAGAAATATGCATGACTAGTTCTAAAATAGAATAGTTCTATAGAATAGTCTTGCATGTTTTTGATTTAATCTGATTAAATCATATTTTAGATCTATTTATTTACTATTTTTTGATATTATAATGGTTATAATAACATCTAAAAAATAGCAAATAAAAATTATTTAATTTTAAATATCATATGAGATATGATTGATGCATGTCTAGACTAGTTGTAGAATAGTTCTACATAATTATCTAGATTAGAATTTATTTTGATTAGATCAATTTAAATCTAATTTTTTAGATTATTATGAGATAATTTAGATCTAAAAATATGCATGATTCGATACATGAGATGTATGCAAAATATGCCATGATTAGATCTAATTTGTATATGAGATATATGATATAGATCTAAAACTGTTTTGTAGTATTGCATGTTCCTGATTAAGGCGTTCCTCTTGGCCGTCCGGTCATAAGAATGAAGAAGGGTTTAAAGGCCCTCTCTTTCCATTCGATGGGGTGTTCTTATGATGTGTAGGGGTGCTGCGTGTTCGTCCTTAATCAGAAACCCAAAACTTACTTTCTGCAAAACCCTAGATCCTGAAACCCTAGGATTTATTGTGCATATTTTGTTTATGAACCCTACTTAATTAAAAATTAAGATTATGGAATATTAATTAGGTCTAAAATTGAGAATTTCAGATCTAAGACATATTCATAATACTGGGTTCGGGCTTGGGTAGCTCAATTAGGTCTAAGCGGTTGATCAAACCGAATCAAGAGTTGGTTAGATGGGATCAACAATGCTTAAATTGACCAGCCTAATAGGATTAAGTCTGGGTCAAGATCGAGTCACGATCAAGCAAGACCTAATTAGGCTCAGAGGTTAGAGTCTGGATTGTAGGCTAACCCAATTGGTTCTGGCTCAACAATTTGGTGTCTAAGGTAAGTTTGGCACATACGACCGACTGGTTTTTAATTGGAAGCTACTCGACCTGAATGCGTTCTTGTATGAGTTAATGGCATATTCCTTCCACCGATCTCACTTACCTGGCCATATCTGTTGACACAGTTCTGATCTGAGGTGGTCAATAATCCGAGCTAACCCATGCCACTAGGTTAGTCATAATTGTTATGACTATGACAAGTCTAGTTTAATGAGACCTGAATCAATTCTCCCTAAGAAAAGATTAAGTCTGAGGTCTTCCACCATTGTAGATGTGCGGGCCCTTCCCGGGGTTGATTGTTCTCGGCTGGATACAGTGGCTCAGTTGCACCGAAAAGATGCAACCATGTCTATTAGGCATTGGATGCTATGGGCTGGAGGATGAGTTGGGCTCAATATTTTGGATACGGTGAGAGACTCAATTAGGAAATCCCAGTCTATGCAAATGGTGGGTCTGACTTAACTAAGGAGTGGATCAATATTCCGGATACGGTGAGATTCATGAATTAGAGACCAAGTTTGGGTGCACCATGATTAGAGAATCATTGAACAAGAGTTGTTCACTCATTGGCTAACCCATCACCAATAACTGTTAGGTGAGGTGATGAGTCAGTTGGTGAGACCGCACCACCCACTAGAAATCATTAATCATGGAGATTTTCGCATCTCTACAGAGGGAGTGTAGGGATCCGAGAAAATAGTGGGAGCTAATTTGTTTAAAAATAAAATCTCTAAATAAATTGGTCAAGTCATAATTACAGTATCTAACTAGAATCTTTGACTCTCTACAGGAAAATGTCTGCGTCCAACCCATTGGCACGTATCCTGGACACACATAGACTGACTGGACCCAATTATAAAGATTGGCTCAGGAACTACAAAATAGTTTTGGGTTCCGAGAAGTTAACCCATGTACTGGACCAGGACCCTCCCACCTTACCAGCCCGTCCATCTATTGAACAGAGAGCGTCTCTGAAAAAATGGATAGACGAAGATAATAAGGCCAGATATTACATGTTGGGCTCGATGTCTGATGAGCTCCAGCGCCAACATGAGGATATCGGGACTGCTCGCCAAATGTTGGCTCACCTGCAGGAGATGTTTGGTGAACAGAGTCGCGCAGCCAAATATCAAGTCACGAAATGACTTTTTAAGGCTAAGATGCATGATGGGCAGTCAGTCCAAGATCACTGTCTGACAATGATCAAGGACATGGAAGAGCTTGAGAAGCTCGGTGTGAAGTTAGACTTGGACCTGCAGAACGATATTATTCTGCAATCCTTGACTGATGCATATGGGCAATTCATCATGAATTACCACATGCATAAACTTCAAAATTTCCTTGGCCGAATTAATGAATATGCTGGTTACCGCTGAGCTTTCTATGAAAGGTTCTAAAGGCTCAGTTCTTGCTATGGAACGGACTTCTTCCAAAAGAAAGTCTTATGGAAAGAAAAAGAAGTCTGCAAAAAAGCAGAAGGTGGAAGGAGCAAAGAAGAAGAAGGCAGAACCAAAGAAAAAGGCCGATGTCAAAGGAAAGTATTTCCATTGCAACAGCGACGGCCATTGAAAGCGAAACTGCCCTACTTACCTGGCCACCCTGAAGAACAAGAAGGAAGGTCCTTCTGGAGGTATGCTCGTTATTGAGTCTAACCTTACGGTTTCTTCTGCATCCAGTTGGGTGCTTGACTCTGGTTCTAGTGCTCATCTGTGCACTTCCATGCAGGATCTTGAGGATAGCAGGAGGTTGAGGGATGGAGACATGATCCTACGCATCGGTAATGGAGCAAGAGTTGCTGCAGTAGCCGTGGGAACATACCCTCTTCGATTACCATCTGGTTTAGACTTAGTTTTGAAAGACTGTTATTATGTGCCTGCAGCTAGCAGGAATTTGATTTCTGTTTCATGCTTAGCACAAGAAGGCTATGTGATTACCTTCTTTAAGGACCATTGTAACATTCTTTATGAAAGAAATAAAATTGCAAATGGTTTCCTTATTAATGGTCTTTATCAGCTACATATTGATGTACCTATTCTAACTATCGAGCAAAACGTGAATGCCAAACGACCTAGGGATAGTCCAAACGATAGATATCTATGGCACCTGAGATTAGGTCATATAGCAGAAGATAGGATCAACAAATTGGAGAAAAATGGGCTATTGAGTCCATTGACTTCCGAGTCATATCCAACTTGTGAATCCTTGCCTTCAAGGCAAAATGACCAAACTCCCTTTTGTTGGACATGGGGAGAGGGCCACAGATCTCCTTGCCCTAGTACATACTGATGTGTGCGGCCCATTTGATGTGCCGGCTAGAGGCAATTTTGTCTACTTCATTATCTTTACCGATGATCTGTCTAGGTATGGGTATGTGTATCTTATGAGACACAAGTCTGAAGCTTTTGAAAAGTTCAAAGAATTCAGACATGAAGTAGAAAAACAAACTGAAAAATCCCATTAAGGTTCTTCGATCAGATCGAGGAGGTGAATACCTTAGTCGAGAATTCCTAGACTATCTAAAGGAAAATGGCATAGTCTCTCAATGGACTCCACCAGGAACACCTCAACTCAATGGGTTTCAGAATGGAGAAATCGGACTCCTATTGGATATGGTTCGATCCATGATGAGCTTCACAGACCTCCCTGATTTTCTTTGGGGACACTCATTGTTAACTTCAATTTATCTACTGAATAGGGTTCCCTCTAAAACCGTTCCTACCACACCGTATGAGATATGGCACGGTAAGAAACCAAGTCTGAGTCATCTCAGAATTTGGGGTTGTCCGGCTCATGTCAAAAGACAACAAGCGGACAAGTTAGAGTTTAGGTCCTTCAGAGCTCGATTCATAGGATATCCTAAAGAGTCATTAGGATACTATTTCTACATTCCAGAAGACCACAATGTGATTGTGAGTCGACATGCCATCTTTCTTGAAAAATAGTTTATTCAAGATAGCGGCATTGGAAAGCAGATCAAGCTTGATGAGAAAGTCTCACAAGTACAATGAGCTAAGGACCAATTGGAACCAAATCAGGTTGAGCCAATAAGAACACTACCTCCTCCACCTCGTAGATCGGAAAGAGTTTTCCATCCTCCCTGAAAGATACTTAGGTATTATTTCAGAGGAAGTAGAGGAAAATGTTCCTCGTAGGTAATGGTGCTCATGGTGATGATCCCAAAACCTACAACGAGGCGATATCAGATATCGACTCCGAGAAATGGCTAGAGGCAATGCAGTCAGAAATTGACTCGATGCACTCAAACCAAGTCTGGACCTTGGTAGATCCACCAGAAGGTATAGTACCTATTGGGTGTAAATGGATCTTCAAGAGAAAGATTGGTGCAGATGAAAATGTGGAGACATTCAAGGCTAGACTAGTGGCAAAAGGTTATAGTCAACGCGAAGGCATTGACTATCAGGATACCTTTTCCCCAGTGGCTATGCTAAAATCCATCCGCACATTGCTTGCCGTTGCAGCCTATTTCGATTATGAAATATGGCAAATGGACGTGAAAATGGCATTCTTGAATGGATATCTTGAGGAAGATATCTATATGGAACAGCCGCTAGGTTTCACATCCAGTGATACTGATCACAAGGTTTGCAAGCTGCAAAGGTCCATATATGGACTTAAGCAAGCATCTCGGAGCTGGAACACTCATTTCAATGATGTGATCAAAATTTTGGTTTCATCAAAAATGAAGAGGAACCGTGTGTTTTCAAAAAGGTCAGTGGGAGCGCTGTTGTCTTCCTCGTATTGTACGTGGATGACATCCTCCTTATTGGGAATGATATTCCCATGATTGACAACAGTCAAATTATGGTTGTCCAAGGAATTCTCCATGAAAGACCTAGGTGAAGCATCCTTTATTCTAGGAATTAAGGTCTATAGGGATAGACCGAATAGGATGCTAGGACTTTCACAGAAGATGTACATAGAGAAAGTACTAAAGAGGTTTAGTATGGAAAACTCTAAGAGGGGATTAATACCCTTCAGACATGGTATTCATCTTTCCAAGAAGATGTGCCCTAGCACACCTGAGGAAATAGAACGCATGAGCAAGATCCCTTATGCTTCTGCAATAGGGAGCCTCATGTATGCCATGCTATGTACACGACCTGATATAGCCCATGCTGTGAGTGTCACAAGCAGATATCAGTCAAATCCAGGTGAAGAACACTGGACTTCTGTGAAATGTATCCTTAAGTACTTGAGAAGAACTAAGGATATGATGTTGGTCTTTGGTAATGGAGAACTCCAAGTCCAGGGATACACAGACTCGGATTTCATGTCCGATATAGATGATCGAAAGTCGACATCTGGGAGTCTGTTTGTGTGCAATGGTGGTGCTGTCAGCTGGAAGAGTTCCAAGCAAACTGGTGATAGCAGATTCCACCATGGAAGCAGAATATATCGCTGCATCAGAGGCTGCGAAGGAAGCATTCTGGTACAAGAAGTTTGCTGCAGAAATTGGAGTAATGCCATCAGATGCCATTCCTCTATACTGCGACAACAATGGCGCCATAGCCCTTGCTAAGGAGCCGAGGTCTCACCAGAAATCCAAGCATATTGAGCGGCGATACCACCTCATCCGCGATTACCTCGAGAAGGGTTACGTCGAGGTCAAGAGAGTCAACTCCACAGATAATGTGGCAGACCCACTTACAAAGCCGTTGGGCCAGCAGAAGATCGAAGCCCACCTTGAGAAGATGGGACTTAGACTTGTAGCCAATTGGCTTTAGGACAAGTGGGAGATTGTTAGATATATGTGCCCTAGAAGCCAGAATTGGCTGACACTTGTAATACACTTCTAGGGGCAAAATTATAATTTTGACTAATATCAATAAAATGGGTTATTTTCTATCACATATGTGTATTTAGTGTCTGTGATACATCCTTTGAGTTAATGGTAATGATAATTCATATTTTCAAGAGTTGAAAATTTAAGACATGAATAATCATTATTAACTCATAAAATGCTCCCGACCATAGGATCATCACGAGGATGGTGATTGATCCGGAAGGTTGGTGTACAATCGCTTCTCTTTAGTAGATGAGTCTTGAGTCTATGGTGTGGAGACACCGGAGCGAGAGTACAGGTACTCGTTAGAGAACGAGGGCACTGAGCGTGACCACCTCGAGTAGTCATTAGGGAGTCTACCTTCTCGTCAATGACTGACTCGATGCTGCAGTAGTGTGTCTGGTTCTTTGACCTGAGGTGCATCGGCAGTTCACCTTGAGGGTGTTATAGTTTGACTACACCATTACTCGGTCTCCTAGCCATATGGAACCCTGAGGTGTATGTTGGCTATAGCATGTTCATTGTAGGAACTGGATTGCATCAAGATGGAATCTATCTACCTCGGTGGTAGAGGAGCAGCCCTATGATGATCATGAGAATCAAGTCCAGAAGTCCATGGCCATGGCAGAGTGAAATAATAGAAAGAGTTTCTATTTAGATTTTCACATCGGACTTGAATCGAATGATTACATCATATGACAGAGAACTAGGGTTTGACGAGTTCACCTTAACCCTAATCTGATCGGGGCTCAAGATAGAAGAACTTAATCACACAGGTAGCTGCACCAAGAGGTTCACATTCAGCTCTGATGGGTTGCCACCATATACTGCTAGGTGTCACTGGTGGATTTTGGGAGCAATTAGAATGATTTAGATGATCGATCATTCTAGCTGTTCGAATCAGAAGAGTTCTGATCCATCGAAAGGAGTTTCGATGATGTCGATGATAGAGATCATGACATATCCCATTACCATACAGAACTGAACCTAACTGGGTCACACAAACAAGGGTTTGAATCTGGTGATCATCAATTGAACTGATCTAGTTCAATTGATCTGAATGAGATTCAATTAGGTTCAAGAAAATCGTGCTAGCACTCGATTGAACCTAACGTTCTTCTTTTGCTATCATAAATAAGTTGTCCTGACTGAGCCAAAGGAGTTTGTGCTCAATCAGAGGCCTTCATATGGTCTGACTGGAGGTTGTCCAAGTCAGAAAAGGTTGTCTTATTTTGTAAGACATTACCTGCCATTTTTGGTCACCTGCCATTTCTTGTTCTTTGACTTTGGTCAAAAGTCTA
This sequence comes from Cocos nucifera, assembly GCA_006176705.1. Classification (NCBI taxonomy): domain Eukaryota; kingdom Viridiplantae; phylum Streptophyta; class Magnoliopsida; order Arecales; family Arecaceae; genus Cocos; species Cocos nucifera. The sequence goes on along the minus strand of QRFJ01004292.1, from coordinate 35,811 downwards.
CCTTTGACTGGTCAAATGTTGACCATTGACACTTTGACTTTTGACCACATGTCATGCACCTATTGGAGAGCTGGTGGGGGCCTTGTCCCCCTGCCAGAACCTGGCAAGGAAGAGGGCGCACGCCACCCTTGGCGTGTGCCCAAGTTGGAGGCGCCTAGGAGTCCCTGTTGGACAGGGACTCCATCTCCTTTTTGGATTCCAATTAGAGTTCTCCTAAGAACCAACTTTGACTGGTCTTAGGCACCCTCTAAGGAGGAATCCAGGGGACTCTATTCCCACCAATCAGATTTAGATCTGATTTCACAAAGGGTTGTGATTGGTTGGGAAGAAGAGGAGTTGGATCACGCTTAGTCTATAAATAAGACCCTGCGCCCAACTCAAAGTATATAGATGATTGAATCATAATTCCCCATGCCCAAGGCTGCCTCTCCCCTCTTCCTCCATGCCAAACCACCTTCTCCCCTTCCTCTCCACGTCCAAAAGGAGTTTTGGATTTTTGGTTGGTGCGATCCAGATCAAAGAAAGGCGACTGAAAGCTAGAAGGCTGCACTGCTGCAAAGGACGACTGCTGATCTTCAAAAGGAGTTTTGAAGATCCTCCAGATCAGATCCAGATCTAATTTTTGGGGATGTTATAGAGAAGAATTGGATCTCCAGATCCAGTCCAAGTGGATACCGATAGAGGCCAGGCACTTGCGTGGCTAGATCCAGAACCTTCCGCTGCATACAGGATCATCAACGGGTAATAGGATTACCCATATCAAGGTAAATTAAATTTGATTTAATTTATCTAGATTTTATTTAGTTTCTAGAATAATAATAATCAGATCTAAAATATCTTAGATCTGATCTAGATTAAAGAAAAAAAATTTTGAAATATATCTCTTGATCTGATCAGATCTGGACGAACCTGGTCCGAGAAATCAGGATTTTCCTTCACCTGACATGGTGGACTTTTATCCTTATTAGGATGAGGTTCTCCTCCTATTTCTAACAAGATCAGCAGGACACAAAAGAGCCGTTGAAAGGGCATCTCTCCTTTTTTTCATGTCAAGATGAGATCCTCCTTCTATTTCTGACATGATAGGCTTTTATCCTTATTAGGATAAGGTTCCCCTCCTATTCCTAACGAGAATGTTGGGGCACAAAAAGAGCCATTGAAAAGGCCCCTCATCTTTTTTTTATGTCAAAATGAGATTCTCCTACTATTCCTGACATGATGGGCTTTTATTCTTATTAGGATGAGATTTTTCTTCTATTCTTAACAAGATCGATGGGGCATGAAAAAGTTGATGAAAGGGTCTCTCTCCTTTTTTTTATGTCAACACGAGGTCTTCCTCCTGTTCCTGATATGGTGGGCTTTTATTCTTATTAGGATGAGATTCTCCTCTTGTTCCTAATAAGGTTAGTGGGGCATAAAAGGATTGTTGAAAGGATCGCTCTCCATCATCTCCTGTCTTAAATGACTAGAGGTTTTCTACTTTGTTTAAAAATGGAGCTCGATTGGATCACCCCTATCATTGCAAATTCACATCAAGAATAAGAATTGTTAAAGAAAATTTTATTGAAATGGTCATTGATGGTACATCCATAGGTTTTCTAAATTTGACAATCGTGGGAACGCTGACACTCCAAGCTCTTTTAGATAATAAGTTTTCAGTCAGATAATTTTCAAGACCTCATAAAGATCTTTCCAATTTGGGACTAGCTTTTCTTAGCTTTGGGGATGTGAATGTTAGATATATGTGCCCTATAAGCCAGAATTGGCTGACACTTGTAATACACTTCTAGGGGCAAAATTATAATTTTGACTAAAATCAATAAATGGGTTATTTTCTATCACATATGTGTATTTAGTGTTTGTGATACATCCTTTGAGTTAATGGTAATGATAATTCATATTTCCAAGAGTTGAAAATTTAAGACATGAATAATCATTATTAACTCATAAATTGCTCCTAACCATAGGATCATCACGAGGATGGTGATTGATCCGGAAGGTTGGTGTACAATCGCTTCTCTTTAGTAGATGAGTCTTGAGTCTACGGTGTGGAGACATCGGAGCGAGAGTATAGATACTCGTTAGAGAATGAAGGCACTGAGCGTGACCACCTCGAGTAGTCATTAGGGAGTTTACCTTCTCGTCAATGACTGACTCGATGCTGCAGTAGTGTGTCTGGTTCTTTGATCTAAGATGCATCGGTAGTTCACCTTGAGGGTGTTATAGTTTGACTACACCATTACTCAGTCTCCTAGCCATATGGAACCCTGAGGTGTATGTTGGCTATGACATGTTCATTGTAGGAACTGGATTGCATCAAGATGGAATCTATCTACCTCGGTGGTAGAGGAGTAGCCCTATGATGATCATGAGAATCAAGTCCAGAAATCCATGGCCATGGTAGAGTGAAATAATAGAAAGAGTTTCTATTTAGATTTTCACATTGGACTCGAATCGAATGATTACATCATATGACAGAGACTAGGGTTTGACGAGTTCATCTTAACCCTAATCTGATCGGGGCTCAAGATAGAAGAACTGAATCACATAGGTAGCTACACCAAGAGGTTTGCATTCAGCTCTGATGGGTTGCCACCATATACTGCTAGGTGTCACTGGTGGATTTTGGGAGCAATTAGAATGATTTAGATGATCGATCATTCTAGCTGTTCGAATCAGAAGAGTTCTGATCCATCGAAAGGAGTTTCGATGATATCGATGATAGAGATCATGACATATCCCATTACCATACAAAACTGAACCTAACTGGGTCACACAAATAAGGATTTGAATCTGTTGATCATCAATTGAACTGATCTAGTTCAATTGATCTGAATGAGATTCAATTAGGTTCAAGGAAATCGTGCTAGCACTCGATTGAACCTAACGTTCTTCTTTTGCTTTCATAAATAAGTTGTCCCGTCTGAGCCAAAGGAGTTTGTGCTCAAACACAGGCCTTCATATGGTCTGACAGGAGGTTGTCCAAGTCAAAAAAGGTTGTCTTATTTGTAAGACACTACCTGCCATTTTTGGTCACCTGCCAATTCTGAATCAAGGGATATTATTTAAAAAAAAAATTTCTTTAATCTAGATCAGATCTAGAATATTTCAAATTTTATTTTTATTATTTTAATAATTAAAATAAATTTAGATAAATTAAATTAAATTTAATTTACCTTAACGTAGGATAATCCTATTATCCGTTGATGATCCTATAAGCAGCGGAAGGTTCTAGATCTAGCCATGCAAGTGCCTGACCTCTATCGGTATCCACTCAGACAAAATCTATAGATCTTCTTCTTCTCTATCATATCTCCAAAAATTAGATCTGGATCTGATTTGGAGGATCTTCAAAATACCTTTCGAAGATCAGTAGTTGTCCTTTGCAACAGCGCAGCCTTCTAGCTTTCTATCGCCTTTCTCTCGTCTGGATTGCACCAACTTGGATCCCAAACTCCTTTGGACATGGAGAGGCGAGGGAGAAGATGGTCTTGTCAAGGAGGAGGAGAGGAGAGGCAGCCTTGGGGTGTGGGAATTTTTAATTCTTTTTTAATGCACTTTGGGTTGGGTGCAGGGTCTTATTTATAGACTATGCATGATCCAACTCCTCTTCTTCCCAACCAATCACAACCTTTTGTGAAATTAGATCTAAATCTGATTGGTGGGAATAGAGTTCCTTGGATTCCTCCTTATATGGTGCCTAAGAGTAGTCAAACTTGGTTCTTAGGAGAAGTCTAATCGAAATCCAAAATGGAGATGGAGTCCCTATCCAACAGGGACTCCTAGGCGCCTCTAGCTTGGGCACATGCCAATGGTGGCGTGCGCCCTCCTCCTTATCAGGTTCTAGCAGGGGGACAAACCCCCATCAGCTCTCCAATAGGTACGTGACATGTGGACAGAAGTCAAAGTGTCAATGGTCCATATTTGACTAGTCAAAGGTCAATTTTTGACCAAAGTCAAGGGACGAGAAATGACAGGTGACCAAAAATGGTAGGTATTATCTTATAAAATAAGACAACCCTTTTTTGATCTGGACAGGCTCTAGTCAGATCAAGTGAAGGCCTATGATCGAGCACAAACTCCTTTGGCTTAGTCAGGACAACTATTTATGATTGTAAAAGAAGAACATTAGGTTCAATCGAGTGCTAGCATAATTTTCTTGAACCTAATTGAATCTCATTCAGATCAATTGAACTAGATCAGTTCAATTGATAATCACTAGATTCAAACCCTTATTTGTATGATCTAGTTAGGTTTAGTTCTGTATGGTAATGGGATATGTCATGATCTCTATCATCGATATCATCGAAACTACTTTCGATGGATCAGAACTCTTCTGATTCGCATAGTTAGAATGATCGATCATCTAAATCATTCTAATTGCTCCCAAAATCCACCAGTGACACCTAGCAGTATATGGTGGCAATCCATCAAAGCTGAATGCGAACCTCTTGGTGCAGCTACCTGTGTGATTAAGTTCTTCTATCTTGAGCCCCGATCAGATTAGGATTTAGGTGAACTCATCAAACCCTAGTCTCTATCGTATGATGTAATCATTCGATTCAAGTCCGATGTGAAAAGCTAAATAGAGACTTTTTCTATTTTTTCACTCTGCCATGGCCATGGGCTTTTGGACTTGATTCTCATAATCATCATAGGGCTGCTCCTCTACCACCGAGGTAGATAGATTCCATCTTGATGGTATCCAGTTCCTACAATGAACATGCTATAGCCAACATACACCTCAGGGTTCCATATGGCTAGAAGATCGAGTAATGGTATAGTCAGACTATAACACCCTCAAGATGAACTGTCGATGCACCTCAGGTCAAAGAACTAGACACACTATTGCAGCATCGAGTCAGTCATTGATGAGAAGGTAGACTTCCTAATGACTACTCGAGGTGGTCACGCTTAGTGCCCTCATTCTCTAATGAGTACCTATACTCTTGCTCCAGTGTCTCCACACCGTAGACTCAAGACTCATCTACTAAAGAGAAGCTATTGTACACCAACCTTCTGGATCAATCACCATCCTTGTGATGATCCTATGGTCGAGAGCATTTTATGAGTTAATAATGATTATTCATGTCTTAAATTTTCAACTCTTGAAAATATGAATTATCATTATCATTAACTCAAAGGATGTATCACAGACACTAAATACACATATGTGATAGAAAATAATCTATTTTATTAATTTTAGTCAAAATTATAATTTTGCCCCTGAAAGTGTATTACAAGTGTCAGCCAATTCTGGCTTCTAGGGCACATATATCTAACACTATTTACCTTTTCCAGTAAAAGATAATTTGATCATTTTATCAAGAAAGATAGAACTCACAGATATTCAATAATTCACAATCATCAATATCAAGGATGCGCTCCTTGACCAACCTGTTAATTCTACTCTTATTTATATGACCAAGCCTATAGTGCCAAAAATAGGCATCAGTGATATTATCTAGTTTCAAATATTTATTTGATGTGTACATTACACTAATAGATTGTGATAAACTATAAATACCATTTCTTAATTATCCTTGCATTACTATAATATTATTCATAATAATATCATAATAATTTTTTTTATTGATAAACAATAATCATTTGGGGCCAAAAGTCCAATAGATATTATGTTTATCATAAAAGATGGACAATAGTGATAGTCACTTAAAATAACATTATTATTTTTGAA
>QRFJ01004292.1:0-30103 GCA_006176705.1 Cocos nucifera | reverse complement strand
GTTCTTTGACTTTGGTCAAAAATTGACCTTTGACAGGTCAAATTGGACCATTGACACTTTGACTTCTGTCCACATGTCACTCACCTATTGGAGAGCTGGTGGGGTTTGTCCCCCTGCAGAAACCTGGAAGGAAGAAGGGGGCACGCCACCCTAGGCATGTGCCCAAGTAGAGGCGCCTAGGAGTCCTGTTGGAAGGACTCCATCTCATTTTTTGGATTTCATTAGAGTTCTTCTAAGAACCAATTTGACTACTCTTAGGCACCATATAAGGAGGAATCCAAGGAGACTCTATTCCCACCAATCAGATTTAGATCTAATTTCACAAAAGGTTGTGATTGTTGGGAAGAAGAGGAGTTGGATCACAGCTAGTCTTATAAATAAGACCCTACCCAACTCAGATTAAGAATATAAGAATATTCTCCACACCCCAAGCTGCTCTTCCTCCCTCTCCATCAAGACTCTCTTCTCCCCTGCTCTCCAGTCCAAAGGAGTTTTGGACCTTGGTTGGTGTGATCAGATCAAAGAATCAGAAAATAGAGGTGCGCTGCTGCAAAGGACACTACTATCTTCGAAAAGAGTTTTGAAGATCCTCAGATCAGATCAGATCTATTTTGGAGTGTTGATAGAGAAGAAGGATCTTTCTAGATAGAGTGGATACCGGTAGAGGCAGGCCTTGCGTGGCTAGATCCAGAACCTTCCGCTGCTTATACAGGATCATCAACGGATAATAGGATTACCAGTTAGGTAAATTAAATTTATTTAAATTTTATTTATAAAATAATAAAATAATTTGAAATATAATATCTGATTATAGATCAAAGAAATTTTAATATATCTCTTGATCGATCAGATCTGAACGAACCTGACTCGAAAATCAGGAATTTCCTTCAACTGGTATCAGAGCCAGGTTTCTAAATTGTTTTAGATCTATTTTTAAATTTATTTTAATAAAAATATGATTATCTCTCTTAATTATCCTTGCATTACTATAATATTATTCATAATAATATCATAATAATTTTTTTTATTGATAAACAATAATCATTTGGGGCCAAAAGTCCAATAGATATTATGTTTATCATAAAAGATGGACAATAGTGATAGTCACTTAAAATAACATTATTATTTTTGAAAATAAGCTCAAGAGTTTTCAATGCTAGGACTGGAACTCTACTTTCATCCCCAATATTAAGGAATTTATCATCATTCTCAAACTTTCAATCAATTTGAAGTCCATGAAATAAATTGCATATTTAAATTAGACTCCCGATATCTAATACTCAGGTAGATGTATCATAAATAGAAAAATTGTAAGGTATTATCATATAACAACCTTAACCAGCAACCACTTGTTGATTTCTCCTATTCAGTCTATTCGAGTTAAGAGGACCATTCCTCTTTAGGTCTGCTAGATTAGGATCAACACTAGATCTCTCATATTCAGATCCTAAATGCTTGTCACTATCCAACAATGAATGGAACAGACTAACACTAGCCATTCTATTTATCTGAAAGAAAAATATGAAATCTTATTAGTACTTGAATTAATTAACCCTAACGACTTAGACTTTAGTCTAAAAGGTCCTCCCACCATTTTAACGAATTGAAAGCCTCTACCTCCAATTTAAGGAATTACACTAACTCCTTAGTGGATACTAGCATCCATATAGACTACAGACGGGCCCAAGAAAAGTCCTGGCCAATTCGTGTGCATCTATAGGTAGGTTCATAATCAATTATTTCTCCAAATAATTTTTAGTGTTAAGATTTTGCCCCAAAAATTAATTCAGCAAGCTATGGCCTCCACTGAAAAGGTTTGGTTAGGTCTAACCATTAATATGATTGAGTTCAGTGCATTAAACCAATGATGACCAGGCCTGAGGAAAGCTTTAGTCAACTTGATCACCGTTAAGAGAGTGCAACCTAATCATCATATGATGGATAGTAATTCTAATATCCAGACGAACACCAGGTGTAAGGCACCTCCATTGTCCACCCAGAACATTGGACTCATTACTATTCACCTTAATGGAAGGCTATGACTTGGTTATCCACATAACTTAGTTATTTTTAAGGATCTAATAATTTAGAGAATTTAGGTTACTTATGATTTAAGAATAAAAAGGATACAGACTAATTAATTCCACTAACTTCATCAAGTCAAATTCTTTCACTGACTTCACCAAGTCAATTGGTTAGGACTAGGATTAATTTCAGTCCACGGGCATCAAATTTAGTCTTACTGATTGAAATCAATCAAACTGATTCCTAGTGACATGGGTCAGCTCGAATAACCAATTGATCTAATCAAATCCTAATCGACCATGTCGGCCAGGTAAGTGAGCTCAGTAGAAAAGATATGCCATTAACTCGTCAAGATCAAATCAGTGCGAGTAGCTCCTAATTAAAAATCACTAGTCTAGACTGTTAAACTTACCTTAGATACTAATCGATTAATTAGGTTTAATCTGATCAACCTAGTAATTTTGGGCTTAATCGCATAGCCATGAATCAAGTCCATCTTGGTCTAGTTAAAGACATGGACTTGTCCAACTACAACTATTGAAGTTGAATCTAGAGTATCCTTGACCAAATCTAATTCAACATTTGGTTAGATTTGATCAATTACTCTAGATTAATCCATTCTTTAACTAAACTTAGGTCTAACCCAATTAATGAACCTAATCCATCTAACCCATTAATCCACAGCCTATGCAAATATCTTAGAATCTTTAATTCATAATTCTAGACCCTATAGACAATACTTAATTCTTTTAATTAAGTTTTTATGCTGATGGATTGGGGTTTAGCATTTTAAAAATAATTTTTAAATTTTAAAATATATATTTTTTTTGTTCATCAAATGGGTTGACTCATGTCAAAAATGGATTAGCTCATTTCATAAACAACAACCTATTGCTAGTTTCATAATAGAAAATAAAGCATATAATGAAAATTAAACTATGAATCAATTTTTAGATCAAATCTAAATATATTCATATTTAACTTTCATATTAAAATAATTTTAATAAAATCCTTTTACTGTTCATCTTAATGAATGAGTTCACGATGGAACCCCTACCACCATAATGGATCCCCACTGAATGAGAGGAGATGGCCTTTAAACCATACTTATCCCTTATGACCAGACGATTTAATGGCTCATTCATCCTTAATTACTAAATTATCTGGATCAAACATATCAAATATGCTAACATTTAATTTTTCTAATTACATATTAAAACATATCAAGCAACCCTTGCTCTGATACCAATGTTGGAAATCATAGGATTTTCAGCATGCTTTTTGAAACTTTTTCAAAATTTTATTACAGTAAAAGTAAATATTAATCTAAAATTAATACTACGCATGCATTGATCATATAAAAAAATTTACACCTAGATCTAGATAGGTTAATATATAACAAAAAATTTAAATGCGATTGATCAGAAAATTGTTAGATATGTGCTCTAGAAGTCAGATTGGCTGACACTTATAACACACTTCTAAGGATAACTTTATAATTTTAACTATAAATTAATAAAAAATTATTTTCTATCATAGTGTGTAAGTGTCTGTGATATATCATTTGGGTTAATGATAATGACAATTCATTTATGTTTAAGAGTTAAAAAATTAAGACATGAATTTTCTTAATTAACTCATAAACTGCTTCCGACCATAGAATCATCACAAAGATGGTGATTGATCCAAAAAGTTGGTGTACGATCACTTTTTTAGGAAAGATGAGTCTTGAGTCTACAGTGTGAAGACACTAGAGCAAGAGTACAGGTACTCATTAGAAAATGAGGGCACTGAGCATGACCATCTCGAGCAGTCATAAGAGAGTCTACCTTCTCGTCGATAACTGGCTCGATGCTATAGTGGTGTGTCTGGTTCTTTGACCTGAGATGCATCAACAATTTCTTATGACTGCTCGAGGTGGTTACACTTAGTGTCCTCATTCTCTAACAAGTACCTATACTCTCACTCTGGTATCTCCACTCCATCGACTCAAGACACGTCTATCCTAAGAAAGCGATAGTACATCAACCTTCTGGATCGATCACCATCCTCATGATGATCCTACAATCGGGAGTAGTTTATGAGTTAATTATGAAAATTTATGTCTTAAATTTTCAACTCTTGAAAATATGAATTATCATTACCATTAACTCAAAGGATGTATCACAGACACTTTTAAATACACACTATGATAGAAAATAATCTTTTATTAATATATAGTCAAAATTATAAAATTACTCTTAGAAGTGTATTACAAGTGACAGCCAATCAAGCTTCTAGGACATACATCTAATAGTGTAAGGGTGCTGCGCATTTATTCTTAATCAAAAATTTAAAAAAATATTTTTTTATAAAATTTTATATCCTAAAATCCTAGAATTTTTTAGCATGTTTCTATTTTTGAATCCAAACTTAATTAAGAAATAAGATTATAAAATATCTAAAAATTATGAATTTTTGGATCTAAGACACCTTCATAAATTTGGGTTCGAGCTTGGGTAGCTTAATTAGATCTAGCAGTTGATCAAACTAAATCAAAGTTGGTTAGATGGGATCAAGAGTGTGCTTAGAATTGACCAACCTAATAGGATTAAGTCTGGGTCGAGATCGACTCATAATAATATGTGGTTGACCAAGTCAATACCTAATTTAGCTCTACGGTTTGAGCCTGGATTGTAGGCTAATTCGATAGTTCTGATTCGATAATTTGGTGTCTAAGATAAGTCTGGCAGATACGACTGACTGATTTTTAATTGGGAGCTACTTGATCTGAATGCATTCTTATGAGTTAATGGCATATCTCTTCTACCAATCTCACTTACCTGGCCATTTGTATCGATCTAATTCTGATTTGAGGTGGCTAACAGTTCGAGTTAATCCATGCCACTAGGTTAGTCATAATTATTACGACCAAGTCAAGTCAAGTTTAAAGAAACCTAAATTAAATCTTCCTAAGAAATTATTAAATCGAAGGTCTCCCACCATTGTAGATGTGCGAACCCTTCTCGAGGTTGATTATTCTTGATTGGATGCACCGAAAAGATACAATCATGTCTATTAGGCATTGGATGCTATGGGTTGGAGGATAGGTTGGGCTCAATATTTCGAATATAGTGAGGGATCCAATTAGAAATTCAATTCATGCAAATGATGGATCGGACTTAACTAAGGAGTGAAGCAATATTTCAGGCATGATGAGCTTCATGAATTAAAGACTAGGTTTGGATGCACTATGATTAGAGAATCATTGGACAAGAATTGTGCACTCATCGGTTGATCTATCACCAATAACTATTAGATGAGGTGGTGAGCCAGTTGGTGGGACTGCACCATCCATTAGAAATTAATTGATCATGAAGATTTTTGCATCTCTGCCAAGAGAGTGTAGGAATCCAAGAATATAGTAGGAGACTAATTTATTTAAAAATAAAACTCCTAAATAAAGTGGTTAAGTCTAATTACAAAATCTAACTAGAAACTTTAACTCTCTATAGGAAAATATCTGTGTCCAACCAACTAGCCCGTATCCTGGACATCCATAGACTGACCAGACCTAATTACAAGGATTGATTCCAAAACTATAAAATTATTTTGGGTTCCAAAAAGCTGACTAATGTATTGGACCAGGAACCTCCTACCTTACTAGCCTGTCCATCCGCTGAATAGAGAGCTAAAGGAAAATCTCATTTTTCACTACAGGATCGTCCAGATTTGATCAGATCTAAGGTAGACTTTTTAAAAAAAATTTCTATGATCTGATCAGATCTAAGAGTACTCAGATATGATCGAGGTGATCTTATATTAAAATAAAAATTAAATCTAAAATATGGAACATCTGATGTACCTAATTTGAATAATTTGATTATCCTGATGATGATCCTGATGCTCCTGAGATTTTGGATCGAGCCATGCATGCATCTACCCTCTATCGAAGTCCACTTAGGTAAGATCTAGAGGTCTTCTCCGTCTAAATCATGGCTCCAAAGATTAGATCTGGATCTAATCTAAATCTTCTTCAAAAACTTCTTCTGAAGAACTAGGAGTCGTCTCTCGAAATAGTGCTGCCTTCTTTTTGATCTGAGCACCTATCTTCCTTGAACTGCTTTTAGATTTATGCCCAATTCCTTGGGCATGGAGAGGGGAGAGATAGGACCAAAGGGGGCATGGAAAGGGTTTTATTTCAGTAGTGTATGGCTCCTCTTGGTGCAGGCATTAGAACCCTAGGAGTAGATTGGGTTTAAATAGATCCTACTGCGCCATGTAGTGCCACATCATCTTGACCAATGAAAGGTCTTTGATCAATCAGATCTAAATCTGATTGATGGAATGATGTCATCTGATCATATAAAATAAGAGACCCATCAAATTCTCTTAATGTTGGCGCCAACATTGGATAAGCCCAGTGAAGTTGGCACCAAAGAGTTAAAAGCTATCAAGTAACCCTAGAGTCCCATCTGTATCGGACTCCTCCCTCTTATCCCATGGCCGCATGCACAAGCTGAATGTGCACCCACTCTAGGTGCACATTTAGCAGGTGGACACACCCTAGACACTCTCCAATGGTCATATGACAACTGGCCTTCAGTCCAAGGTTCTAGGGTCAACTATTGATCGATGTTCGAAATAGGAAAATGGCAGGTGATAGGAATTGGCAGGTGTTATCTTTATTTATCTAATAAATTAAGATAGCTCTTTTCTAAGCTGGACATGCTCCATTCAGACTGAGAGAAACCTTCCCAAGGTCCCCAGATGAGCCAAATCAAATTTGGCTTAATCAAGATGAATCAAAAGGATTATAGAAAAAGAATGTTAGGCTCAATGCTAGCACGATTTTCTCGAACCTAATTGGATCTAATCCAAATCAATTGAACTGGATTTGCCTAATTGATGACATCTAGATCTAAATTCTTGTTTGTGTGATTCAGTTAGATTCAATTTCATATGATAATGGGACATGTCACGATCTCCATCATCAATATCATCGAAACTCCATTCGATGGACTAGAACTTTTTTGATTCATATAATTAGAATGATCGATCATCCAAATCATTCTAATTGCTCCCAAAATCCATCAGTGACACCTAGTAGTATATGATGACAACCCATCAGAACTAAAAGTGAACCTCTCAATGTAGCTACCTGTATAATTGGGTTCTTCTATCTTAAGCCCTGACAGAATTAGGGTTAAGGTGAACTCATCAAACCCAGTATCTATCATATAAGTTAATCATTCGATTCAAGTCCGATGGAAAATCCTAATAGAAAACTCTCTTCTATTATTTTTTTTTACCATGGCCGTGGTCTTAAGGACTCGATCTTACGATTATCATAGAACTACTCCTCTTCTACCAAGGGTGATAGATCCCATCTCGATGCAATCTAGTTCCAACCATGAATATGCTATAGCCAACATATACCTCAGGATTCCGTATGGCTAAGAGACTAAGTTATGGTGTAGTCAAACTATAATACACACAAGGTAAACTATTGATACACCTCAGGTCTAAGAACTAGATACACAACTGTAGCATCAAGCTAGTCATCAACGAGAAGGTAGACTTCCTTATGACTGCTCAAGGTTGTCATGCTCAGTACTCTCATTCTCAATGAATACCTATACTTTTACTTCGATGTCTCCACATCATAGACTCAAGACTCATCTATTCTAAGAAAGCGATCGTACACTGATCATTCGGATCAATCACCATCCTCGTTATGATCCTACGATTGAGAGTAGTTTATGAGTTAATTATAAAAATTTATGTCTTAAATTTTCAACATTTGAAAATATGAATTATCAAGTTCATTAACTCAAAGGATGTATTATAGACACTATGTACATAATATGATAGAAGAATAGTTCTTTTATTAATTTATAGTCAAAATTATAAAATTATCCTTAGACTATTATAAGTGTCAGCCAATCTGGCTTCTAGGGCACACATTTAACAAACTCCAACTTGACCTAAAGCCAATTGCTACAAATCTGAGTCCCATCTTCTCTAACTGGACTTCGATCTTCTATTGTCTCAACGGCTTCGTAAGTAGGTCTGTCGCATTGTCTGTAGTGTTGACTCTCTTAATCTTGACATATCCCTTCTTAAGGTATTCATGGATGAGGTGGAATTATCCCTCGATGTGCTTGGATTTTTGGTGAGACCTTGGCTCCTTAGCTAGGACTATGGTGCCATTATTGTTGCAATATAGAGGGACGTCATCTGATGGCATCACTCCGAGCTCTACGGCATATTTCTTATACCAAAGTGCCTTCTTTGCAGCTTCCGACACAGTAATGTATTTTGCTTCCATTATGGAGTCTGCAATCACTATCTACATGAAACTCTTCCAACTGATAGCTCCACCATTGTATATAAATTGACTCCTAGATGTCGACTTTCAATCATCTATATTGGACATAAAGTCTAAGTCTGTATATTCCTGAACCTGAAGTTTTCTATTTCCAAAGACTAGAAATATATCTTTAGTCCTTCTCAAGCACTTAAGGATACACTTTACAGAAGTTCAATGCTCTTTGCTTGGATTCGATTAATACCTACTCATGATACTCACAGCATGGGCTATATCAGATCATGTACATAGCATGGCATACATGAAGCTTCCTATTGTCGAAGCATAAGAGATCTTATTCATGCATTAAATCTCCTCTGATGTTCTAGGGCACGTCTTCTTGGAGAGATGAATGCCATATCTAAAAGGTACTAGATCCCTTTTGGAGTTTTCCATGCTATTCCTCTTTAGCACCTCCTCTATGTACATCTTCTGTGAAAGTCCAAGCATCCTATTTGGTCTATCCCTATAGACCTTTATACCCAATATAAAGGATCCTTCTACTAGATCTTTCATGGAGAACTCCTTTGATAACCATATTTTGATCATGGTCAGCATGAGAAAATCATTCCTAATTAGGAGTATATCATCCACATACAATACGAGGAATGTTGGAAATATGCACTCTTCCTACATAGATCAGCATGGCCGTCGGTGATTAGCCAAGCAATCAAGAAAGTACTTCTTAGAGATCTCTGCAAAAGCATGATCAAATAAATCAAGAAATAGAGAAGAAGAGAAGAAGAGATTTTTGGAAGAAAAGAGCATTTATTTAGTATATTTTAGCACACTTACAACCTTGACCTATTTTTAGTATATATGCTTTACAAAGGGTCAAGCTCAAGCTCATAGAAAAACTCTGCAAACCCAAACAACCCACGTACACAAAATAATAACCCACGAAAACTGAGCTGGCTAACCTATGACTGGGTCAGCTCAATCCGATATTGAGCCAATCCAATTATGTACCATGTCAATAAGCTGAAAATGCTACTTTCTATCAAAATTTTTCTCTGAGACCTAGCCGACCTAGTCCTAGACTGAGCCGATCTTGTTCTTAACTAAGCCGGCTCAGTCTTAGAGTGAGCCGGCCAAGTTTCTGAACTTTATGATTGAGATTGATTCTTCTTCTGACTCACTCTCGTCTTTTCATGATCTGTCTTCTCATATTTTTAAGACTTGGGAGTGCCACTTCTAAGCTCACATTCTTCACCTTGGTGCTTTTAAGTTCTTGCGAACTCATCTCTTCTCAATAGGCCCATTCGTGACACACATCTCTGAAAGCTATCTCTGGGGAGTACCTTCATGAGTGCATCAGACTGATTCTCCTTGGTATGGATCTTCACCAATTTCACTTCACCTTCCTCCACCAGCTCTCTGATCCTGTGGTACCTCACATCTATATGCTTTATGCGTGCATGATAGACTGGGTTCTGTGCCAACAACAGAGCACTCTAACTATCACTGAATAGTGTAATCTTGCTCTGCTCCACCCCCAACTCATCAATCAGCCTCCTAAGCCAAAGGGCTTTCTTTGCATCCTCCATTGTCCCAATATACTCGACCTCTGTGGTAGACAAGACCATGATTGGCTGAAGGATTGATCTCCAAGATATTGGTCCACCATATACATGAAAGATGTATCCTATAGTAGACCTTCTTGTATCAAGATCACCAGCATAATTTGCATCAACAAATCCTTCAAGAAGACTTGAACCTTTACACATCTTCATAGATTTTTCTCCAAATCCTCCCAACTGTCCACCAAACACCAAACCATAATACCTTGCTTCATGCAGATATCTTAATATCCATTTCAATGCTTTCCAGTATTCCTTCCCAGGGTTAGCCATGTATCTATTAACCGTGCTCACAGCATGTGCTATATCTGATCTACAGCACAGCATAGTGTACATCATATTGCCTATAGCATTTGCATAAGGGACTCATTCCATGTACTCTCTCTCTTCTTTTGACCGGAGGCATTGTAACTTGGAGAAAGACATATGGCTCGGCAATGGCTTCTCTGCAGGTTTGGCCTCCTCCATCCCAACCCTCTCTAGAACCTTTTGAACATACTTTTCTTGTGACAAATGGAGCACTCCTTTGCACCTATCTTTGCAAATCTCCATTCCAAGGATATTCTTAGTTGGACCCAAATCTTTCATCTCAAATTTAGATGATAATGTCCTTTTCAATCTTTTCACAGCATCCATGATTCTACTAGTTATAAGCATATCATCTACATACAATAATAGGTACAAGGCATCCTTCTCATCCACATTTTTGGTGTAGACACAATAATCATGTTCACATCTGCTGAAACCTAGGCTCAAAACAAAGCTATCTAACCTTTGATACCACTGACGAGGAGATTACTTCAAGCCATACAAAGACTTCCTAAGTAAACACACCTTTTCTTCTTGTCCCATCTCCATGAAACCATCTGGCTGCTTCATGTAGATTCTTTTCTCCAAAGTCCCATGAAGGAAGGCCATCTTCACATCCATTTATTCTAATTTCATGTTAAGCTGTGCCACCAGTGACAGCAAAACTCGAATAGATGTATGATGCACCACAGAAGAAAAAATTTCTATGTAGTCAATCTCTTCTCTTTGTGAGTATCCTTTTGCTACCAGCCTTGCTTTGAATCTGATTCCACCTTATTCTGAAGGTGCTTCTTTCTTTGTGAACATCCACTTTGAGCTAATAGGTCGAGCACCCTCGAAAAGATCCACCAACTGCTATGTCTAATTCTTCTTAAGTGATTCCATCCCCTACATCATGGTCTGCATCCATGAATCATGATCCTCACTCTCTATGGCCTCTGCATAATTCTCTGGATCTCCATTAGTAATGATGAGTGCATAGGAGATAACCTCATCAATGCCATATTTGATCGATCTCCTAATAGTATGCTGGGGCTTGTGCGAAGCCACTCCCACTAGCACATCTTCGCTTGATGTCTGTGGCTGCTCCTACACATCTGTCTGAACTGCCGACCCTCCATGTTGATTTTTAATCTAAGATAATACTTTTCTATCCAGCTCCATCTCAATAGGAATACTTCTATAAGTGGATGTAACCTGCATGCCATCATTCTCTGACTGGCCATTGCTGTTCACCTTTGTTTTTTCAATTTCATCTATCCTAGACCTCCTTAAGATGCTCTTCTCATCAAAAATAATATCCCTATTGATCACTAACATCTGTGCTTGAGAGTCCCACAGTAGGTGAAAGGAATATGCCCTCAAGCCAATCAATTTTTGGGCTATTCTTTATCTTCCAAACTCATGTAATGATATTTTTTTTAATAAATAAATAAAGATATTTATTTCATCATATGCAGTATCTTATTATTTATTTAAGATTATGATGAATATCATAAATTAGGGCTATGGTTTTACGATTATGATGAGATCATACTAGTGAGACCTAAAATCTTAAAATCCTAATTTAAATATTCCTAATTGATGGGACATTGAGTTAGGGATCAATATTTTTCGATAAGACTAGCACATTCTTTGTATGCTCCATTGAGAGGGTGATTGATCTCAAAATAACTTATATATAACACTAATACAAGAATGTGGATGCTCATTAGAGAATGAGTTCACTGAATTGATCCAAATCAAGAATATCTAATGGAGTCTTATCTACATGTCAATAGATGGTTCTCATAGTGAAATTTGTGCATGTAATCCTTTGACCTGAAACTACCATAGAATCTTATATATATAAATCCATATTTTGGTTCATACTCATTCATGACTCAGTTATGTATGGGATGATCTGGATATGGTAGATTATATATATGAAGGTTATGAGTAGGTTAACATGGAATCGATCACTCCTAGTAAGAGAAAATAGCATCCTACCTGCTTCAAACAAATGATGATTCAGAAAGACTTTGATCAAAGCATGATGAAAATTAGAAATGATTTATAATATTTCATTAAATGAATCATCATCATAAGATTGAAAGAGAAATGAATATGATATTAGGATTGACATACTCCATACCCAGAGTCATATTCAGGATGTAGGGAGATCGAAGGATCTAGTTGCATGGTAATTTTCACTAAAAGGTATTTTTGAAATTTCCATCAAAATTTTACATCTTTCGAGAAGTTACGATACATTGCAAGATGTCAAACATGTCTTGTGGGTTTGATCAAATTAAAATTTTAATTTGATCATTAAATTAGAAAGTGTTCTAAATTAAGTCAAATTGGGTTGGCTAGTTTTGACCTAAATTGGTTTGATTGAGTTCTAACCAGATTTGGTCAAATCACACCTAGACTCACTGCTGGTTAGATGTGGAACCCAATGGATTATACACAAAGAGAATTGATTAAGGATCTAATTGAATTAGACCATGTTTGCAAGATGAACATGCTAGCATATGTAGCAAACCCTAGCACCTAGATTCGAATTGGATTTGAATCGGCTTCTGATTTGGGCTAATTAAGGTTCGATTTGAGCCAAATAGGATTTGGTCTTGAATTAGATTAACCAAGACTGATTGGGCTTCAGTTGGGGCACCACATACTTGAATCCCATATGCCAGAGAGTCTCTCTCTTGCACCTGGGAAGTCTTTCATGTGCAGAAAATTTTTGGTGCATGGAATTAGTTGGTGCCTACCTTCTTTGACTTTTTTTATTTGTTATGTCGCATAAATTTTTTAAATAGATGTGGACATTAGATATGGGGCATAGAAGAGTCCTTCTACAGATGAAATACTTTGTTATTATTTTGAGAAGGGACTCTTTGTCGCCTAAGAATACTTGCCACCCAAGACTCCTAGCCGCCCTCTCATCCTTGATGACTCTTAGACCAAGTGAAAGTCCCTTGGGACTTTGACTATTCAAAGTTCATCTCCACACCTTCTTGCTGAATGGGCATACCATTTTAAAGCCATTGGATGGCCTTTTTATATGATCTAATGGATGAAAATGATGGTGCCAAGAATAAAATCCCGTGATTCTTCATAAATAACTTACGTAGAATTAGCCAGAGAGTCCTTCTGCTTTAAGGCACCTCTTGGACTAAGTCTACATGATGTTATTATCTGATGAGGTGTGAGATTGGCTAAAGGGACATGAGATAATATTTTGAAAGGGCATGAGAAAATGTGTTAGCACCCTTACGTACATTATAAATAAGGGTGCGCACCAAGAGTCCAGAAGGAGTGAAAATTATCTTTCTTTCTTACAAGTATTTTCTATTATCCATTTTTTTTTTCTTCCCTTCTCTTGTCCAAATCTTGTCCTTATAAGGATAAGAAGTTATTTTAAGACAAAGAGGTTAGGTAGAAAAAATTAGGAAGACAAGGAAAAAGAAAGAGAGGTAAGGAGAGGCAAGGAAGGTGACATAAAGGCTAAAGAAGGTCTTACCCATTTAATTAAAATTTTTATTATTAGAATTTTAATTATATAAATCAAAGGTGCTTGTGTCTTGATCAAGTCTCTGTATGGATCAACATTGGAGGGTGAACACGTGCGCACCTGGTGGAACCCCTGAAAGATTGCTGCTGGCAATTAAGGACAATTTAGGGTTAAGCGATAAGAGGTATGTTCTAATACTTTCTTTTATATTACAAATGCATATTATATAATTTAATTACTAATATGGTGGTCCTAAGGTTCGAATTTGATTTGTATGATTTTATATTTTTGCTTTAAAATCCATGCTTCCGCCCTGTTCACCATTCCTATCAGTGGTATTAGAGCGAGTCTTATTAGATTAAATCATATAATGCTTTGCTTATAATATAATGGCACAAAAGAAAAGTATGATATATTTTTTTTTGTTTATTTACATATTATTTATATTATGAGATCATATTCTTTTATTTATCATAATGAGATTATGATGTATATATTATTCTATAAAGGTTGCCCTGATATAGTGGAAAGTATTCACTATGTAATGATGGTTGTCCTAGAATAATTATACATATTATTATATATATATCAATTTTATCATAATTGATGCTATTAGGCATTTAATTTGATTTAAATCAGAATGTGCATTGAGACCTTTTAAATCCCTCTTTAAAAATTATATTAAGTTGTAGTGTAATTAATCTGTAGCTAAATCAGTCGGGATATCTAATTTATCAATCGGTGTCTAAAAAAAATGGTTCATGATTGGTAAAGAGAACATGGTTTTTTAATTAGTTTCGTTGTCTGACCTAGCCAATTTATTGGTATCTAAGGAAAGCAACGGGGGGACTCCCACTTCTCTCTCATTTACCTGGCCGATTTGATTAATTTAATTCTAGATTGAAATGCTTAGTATTATATTCACTACATTAAGGCCTTCTTTCAAACTAGGTTCTATCATAGGGAATGATGTAATATTAATCTAGTGCATTGAGATGCTTACAGCATTTTGAATATATTACTTTATTATATATCTACAAAAGCTATTATATTTTATTTTGACTGTATAAAAATGAAGGATTCTGCTTAAACTAAAACATTAAAGTTTGCTGTGCTAACATAAGGCTATTAATGTTTTAGAGGCAAAAGTTTTTTTTTGAGAGTTACATAAAATGCAATTGGAAAGAGTTTCCTACCTTTGAACTTATAACAGGTTTGTTGTGCAACCACAGGATCTTTTATAAGGAATTAGGGTTTTATTCTCACTAAGAAAATCAATAAGAGGGTTATGATTTTTTGATTAAATAGTAGGAGACATAATTAAATTAAAATCCTAATTTAATTATGTTTGTCATCATGAGTTGTTTGCTTGTATATTATTTTTTATTATGTAGATTAAATGGCTTCTTCACTTTTATTGCATTCAATTTTGGATTTAAATAAATTGACTGGTCAAAATTATGTTGACTGGTTGAGAAACCTAAAAATAGTACTCAATCAAGAAAAACTCTCCTATATTCTTGATGCCCCTGATCCTAAGCCATTAGGAAATGATGCCACAGATGAAGATAAGTCCACATACAAGATGTGGCAAAATGATTTTCTTACTGTCAAATGCATCATACTTGCCTCTATGAATAATGAATTACAGAGGCAGCATGATGGCATGGACACTCAATCCATATTGCTCAATCTAAAAGAGCTTTATGGAGAGTATAGTAGGACTGCTAGATATGAGATATCTAAGCAATTATTTCATGCAAGAATGATAGAAGGAACATCCATACAAAATCATGTTTTGATGGTAATTGATCTAATCACTCGATTAAGTCAATTAGGTTTTGTTATGGATGGAGAGTTAAGTCTGGATTTGATCCTGCAACCACTCCCATAATTATTTTCTTAGTTTGTCATGAACTATCACATGAACAAACTAAATTCTTCCTTACCTGAGCTATTAAATATGCTCAAAACAGCAGAAAGCCATATTAAGAAGGATAAGGCTCCTCTTCTTCTTGCGGATGGGATCTCCAAGAAGAAGGCAGGCAAAAAGGGTTCAAAGAAAAGGTTGAATCCTAAAGGTGGTATAAATAAGAAGAAAAAGAGGAAGAAGATCTTCGGACAGAGGACCTATTTTCATTGTGGCAAAACAGATCATTGGAAGAGAAATTGCAAGTTTTACCTTGCAACCATGAAGTCTAGTGCAAATAATGCACCAAAAGGTATGTATGAGATACATACTATATTATCATTAAATTCTTTCATTTCAAATTCTTAGGTATTAAATACCGGCTGTGGTTTTCATATCTACAAATCTTTGCAGAAACTATAGAAAATTAAGAGTTTGAAGAAAGGTGACTTCAAGCTCTATGGTGCTGGAGGAGAGTCTATCCAAGTAGAAGCTGTAGGGAAAAATACATTGAAGTTACCTTATGGGAAGATCTTAGAGCTTACAAATTATTATTATATGCCTAAGATCATTAGAAATATTATATCTATACCCTTGTTATTAAAATAAGATTATAGTCTTAATGTAACGAGCGAAGGTTGCTCGATCAAATATTCTAATGAAAATATTTGTTTCGGCATATTTAGCAATGGTTTGTTGACTCTATGTTTGGATGACAATATATTTCATATTGATGAAAATAGAAAACATAAGAGAGATGACATAAATAATACTTTACTTTGGCATTGTCGATTAGGTCATATTAGTGAGGCTAGGATTAACAAGTTATACAAAGAAAAGTTCTTTGATCCTTTTGATTATGAATCATTGGGAACTTGTGAATCATGCCTCATGGGTAAAATGACCAAGATTCCATTTAGTGGACATGGAGAAAGGACAAATGAGTTATTAGGACTTGTACATACGGATGTATGTGGTCCTATGACAACTCAAGCCAGAGGAGGATACTCTTATTTTATAACATTCACTGATGATTTATCTAGGTTTGGATACGTGTATCTTATGAAACACAAATCAGAAGCCTTTGATAAATTTAAAAAGTATCAAAGTATGGTCGAAAAACAAACTGGATAATGTATAAAAATCCTTCAATCTGATCGAAAAGGAGAATACTTATTGAGTGAGTAGACTATCTTAAAGGGATTCTCTCTGAATGGACACCTTCTTATACACCGCAATTAAATAGTATAGCTGAAAAAAAAATCATACCTTATTAGATATGGTATGGTCCATGATGTGCTTCATTGAATTATCTATTTCCTTCTGGGGTCATGCCCTGGAGACTACAATTTACATCTTGAATAGAGTATCTTCTAAATTTATATCTAATACTCCAAATGACATATGGAGAAGTAAGAAACCTAATCTTAGGTATCTTAAGATATGGGGTTGTCTAGCATATGTCAAAAAAAATTTTGGACATAAACTTGATGCTAGATCAAATAGATGTCTATTTATAGGATATCCTAGAAATAGTATAGGATATTTATTCTACCATCCTACTAAACAAAAGGTATTTGTAAATAGGCATGCCATTTTCATGAAAATATAATTTATCCTATAAAAGGGCAGCGGCAGAAATATTGAACTTAGTGAGGTTCAAGAAAAACAAATAGAAATTTCTCAACCAAATAATCACATAAAAGAACCAGAACACATAACTCCTATCCATAGGTCTGAAAGAGTACGAAATACACCTATGCGGTATGGGTTCATTATTAAGAATAATGAAGCCCAAGTCATTGAGAATGACGAAACTCTGACCTATACGGAAGTAGTCAAAAGTAAGGACTTTTACAAATGGCTGACTGCCATGCAATCCATAATGGAATCCTTGCACACCAACAAAGTATGAACTTTGGTGGATGCACCAAAGGATATAAACCCTATTGGATGCAAATGGATTTTTAAGAAAAAGATCGGAGCTGATGGTCAAATTGAAACCTATAAGGTTAGATTGGTGACTAAGGATTTTAGGCAAAAATAGGGGGTTGATTATGATGAAACATTTTCACCTATTGCCATGCTCAAATCTATTCAGATTATGCTTGCCATAGCAGCATACCACGACTATAAAATATGGCAAATGGATGTAAAGGCTGCCTTCCTTAATGGTTTTCTTGAGGAGGAAGTTTATATGTCACAGTCAGAGGGATTTGATTCAAATGAGAGACCAAATCAGGTATGCAAGCTTAAGAGATCCATTTATGGATTAAAGCAGGCATCAAGGAGTTTGAACATCCATTTTGATGTAACAGTAAAAGAGTTTGATTTTATCAAGAATGTGGATGAACCATGTATGTACAAGAAAACTAGTGGGAGAATCATGGTCTTCTTGGTTCTATATGTAGATAACATACTCCTCATTGGGAATGATATCCCAATATTACAATCAGTCATATTATGGCTATCAAATAAGTTTTCCATGAAAGATTTTGGAGAAGCATCCTATATACTAGGAATAAAGATCTATAGAGATTGATCTAAGAGGATGCTAGGCTTATCCCAATCTAGGTACATTGACTTAATACTGAAAAAATTCAGTATGGATGGGAGTAAAAACGGTTACTTACCCATGAGTCAAGGCATACATCTCCCTAAAAAGATGTCTCCAAAGACATCTGAAGAGAGAAATAGAATGAGTTCGATTCCTTATGCTTCGATTGTTGGATCAATAATGTATGCCATGTTATGTACAAGGCCTGATGTTGCTTATGCTTTAGTCATTGAAAGTAGATTTCAAGCTAATCCAAGAGAGAATCATTGGAAAGCTGTGAAAAATATTCTTAAATACTTGAGAAGAACTAAAGATATTTTTATAGTATATGGTGGTTCTGATCTTAAACTAGAAGCATATTCTGACTCTAGTTTTCAATCAGACCCAGAAGATAGCAAATCTATTTCGGGGTATGTCTTTACTTTGAATGGTGGAGCAGTGAGTTGGAAGAGTACTGAGCAGCCAACTATAGCTGACTCAACCACTGAAGCAGAATACATAGCTGTAAGTGAAGCCAGAAGGAAGCTGTCTGGATGAAGAAGTTCATCACTGAATTAGATGTTATTCCTGAAATTAAAAATTCAGTACCACTTTACTGTGATAATACTGGAGCTGTTGCTCAAGCAAAGGAACCAAGGTCTTATCATAAATCCAAATGCATTCTGAGATGCTTCTATGTCATTCATGAAATTATTGAAAGATAAGATGTAGTCATAGAACGAGTTGACACAAAGAACAAAATAGCAGACCCATTCACTAAGGCATTACCACTACAACTATTTGATCACCACCTTGATTGTATGGGATTAAAATATAAGGGTGATTGACTTCAGTGCAAGTGGGAGATTGAAAGGAATATGCCCTCAAGCCAATCAATTTTTGGATTGTTCTTTGTCTTCCAAACTCATGTAATGATATTTTTTTAATAAATAAATAAAGGTATTTATTTCATCATATGCAGTGTCTTATTATTTATTTAAGATTATGATGAACCCTATAATATTAGGGCTATGATTTTAGGATTATGATGAGATCATACCAGTGAGACCTAAAATCTTAAAACCCTAATTTAAATATTTCTAGTCAATGAAAAATTGAGTTAGGAATCAATGTTTTTTGGTAAGACTAGCACATTTTTTGTATGCTCGATTGAGAGGGTGATTGATCTCACAATAACTTGTGTATGACACTAATATAAGAATGTGGGTGCTCATTTGAGAATGAATTCACTAAATTTATCTAAATCGAGAATATTTAATGGAGTCTTATCTACATATCAATAGATGGTTCTCATAGTGGAATTTGTGCATGTAATCCTTTGACCTAAAACTACCATAGAATCTTATATATATAAATCTATATTTTGGTTCATACTCATTCATGACTCAATTATATATTGGATGATCTAGATATGGTAGATTATATATATGAAGCTTGTGAGTAGCTTAACATGCAATCGATCACTCATGGTAAGAGGAAGTAGCATCCTACCTGCTTTAAACAAATGATGATTCAGGAAGACTTTGATCAAAGCATGATGAAAATTAGAAATGGTTTATAATGTTTCATTAAATAAATTATCATCATAAGATTGAAAGAGAAATGAATATGATATTGGGATTGACATATTTCCATACCAAGAGTCATATTCAGGATGTAGGAAGATCGAAGGATCTAGTTGCATGATAATTTTCACTGAAGGATATTTTTGGAATTTCTATCAAAATTTTACATCTTCCAAAAAGTTATGATACATTGCTAGATGTCAATCATGTCTTGTGGGTTTGAATAAATTAAAATTTTAATTTGATCATTAAATTAGAAAGTGTTCTTAATTAAGTCAAATTGGGTTGGCTAGTTTTGACCTAAATCGGTTTAGTTGAGTTCTAATCAGATTAGGTCAAATCACACCTAGACTCACTGCTGGTTAGATGTGGAACCCAATGGGTCACACACAAAGAGAATTGATTAAGGATCTAATTGGATTAGATCATGTTTACAAGATGAACATGCTAGCACATGTAGCAAACCCTAGCACCTGGATTCGATTTATATTCGAATCAACTTCTGATTTGGGCTAATTAAGATCTGATTTGAGCCAAATAGGATTTGATCTTGAATTGGATTAACCTAGACTGATTGGGCTTTAGTTGGGGCACCACATACCTGAATCCCATGTGCCAAAGAGTCTCTCTCTTGTGCGTGGAAAGTCTTTGATGCGCAAAGAATTTTTGGCGCCTACCTTCTTTGACTTTTCCATTTGTTGTGTCACGTAAATTTTTTAAGTAGGCATGGACATCAGATATGGGCTACAGAAGAGTCCTTCTGTAGATAAAATACAACATTATTATTTTGAGAAGGGACTCTTTGTCTCCTAGGAATACTTGTCGCCCAAGACTCCTTGCCGCCCTCTCATCCTTGATGCCTCTTGGACCAAGTCAAAGTCCCTTGGGACTTTGACCATTCAAAGTTCATCTCCATGCCTTCTTGCTGAATGGGCATCCTATTTTAAAGCTATTGGATGGTCCTTTTATCTGATCTAATGGATGAAAATGATGGCACCAAGAATGAAATCCCACGACTCTTCATAAATAACTTACGTAGAATTAGCTCGAGAGTCCTTTAAATTTAAGGCACCTCTTGGACTAAGTCTACATGACGTTATTATCTGATGAGGGATGAGATTGGCTAAAGGGACATGAGATAATATTTTGAAAGGGCATGAGAAAATGTGTTGGCACCCTTACGTACATTATAAATAGGGGTGCGCACCAAGAGTCTGGGAGGAGTGAAAATTATCTTTCTTTCATACAAGTATTTTCTATTGTTCAATTTTTTTTTCGTCCCTTCTCTTGTCCAAATCTTATCCTTGTAAGGATAAGAATTCATTTTAAGATAAAGATATTAGGTAGAAAAAATTAAGAAGACAAGGAAAAAGAAAGAGAGGTAAGGAGAGGCAAGGAAGGTGACATAAAGGCTAAGGAAGGTCTTACCCATTTAATTAAAGTTCTTATTACTAGAATTTTAATTATACAAATCAGAGGTACTGGTGTCTTGATCAAGTCTCTGTATGGATCAACGTTGGAGGGTGAACACGTGGGCACCTGGTGGAACCCCTGACGGACTGCAACCGACAATTAGGGACAATTTAGGGTTAAGCGATAAGAGGTATGTTCTAATACTTTCTTTTATATTACAAATGCATGTTATATGATTTAATTGCTAATAAGTGAAAGAAATATGCCCTCAAGCCAATTTTAATTTTGGGATGTTCTTTATCTTCCAGACTCATGTGATGACATTTTTAATAAATAAAGGCATTTTATTTCATCATATGCAGTGTCTTATTATTTATTTAAGATTATGATGAACTCTATAAATTAGTGCTATGGTTTTAGGATTATGATGAGATCATACTTGTGAGACCTAAAATCTTAAAACCCTAATTTAAGTATTCCTAGTCGATGGAACATTGAGTTAAGGATCAATGTTTTTCGGTAAGACTAGCACATTCTTTGTATGCTCGATTAAGAGGGTGGTTGATCTCACAATAACTTGTGTATGATACTAATACAAGAATGTGGGTGCTCATTAGAGAATGAGTTCACTGAATTAATCCAAATTGAGAATATCTAATGGAGTCTTATCTACATGTCAATAGATGGTTCTCATAGTAGAATTTGTGCATGTAATCCTTTGACCTAAAACTACCATAGAATCTTATATATATAAATCCATATTTTGGTTCATACTCATTCATGACTTAGTTATGTATGGGATGATCTGGATATGGTAGATTATATATATGAAGATTGTGAGTAGGTTAACAAGGAATCGATCTCTCCTGGTAAGAGGAAATAGCATCCTACCTGCTTCAAACAAATAATGATTCAGGAAGACTTTGATCAAAGCATGATGAAAATTAGAAATGGTTTCTAATATTTTATTAAATGAATCATTATCATAAGATTAAAAGAGAAATGAATATGATATTGGGATTGACATATTTTCATACCCAGAGTCATATTAAGGATGCAGGAAGATCGAAGGATCTAGTTGCATGATAATTTTCATTAACGGATATTTTTGGTATTTCCATTAAAATTTTACATATTTTGGGTAGTCATGATACATTGCTAGACGTCAACCATATCTTGTGGGTTTGATTAAATTAAAATTTTAATTTGATCATTAAATTAGAAAGTGTTCTAAATTATGTCAAATTGGGTTGGCTAGTTTTGACCTAAATCGGTTTGGTTGGGTTCTAATCAGATTAGGTCAAATCACACCTAGACTCACTGCTAGCTAGATATGGAACCCAATGGGTCACACACAAAGAGAATTGATTAAGTATCTAATTATATTAGATCATGTTTACAAGATGAACATGCTAGCACATGTAGCAAACCCTAGCACCTGGATTCAAATTAGATTCGAATCGACTTCTGATTTGGGCTAATTAAGATTCGATTTGAGCCAAATAGGGTTTGATCTTGAATTGGATTAACCTAGACTGATTGGTCTTTAGTTGAGGCACCACATACCTGAATCCCATGTGCCAAAGAGTCTCTCTCTTGTGCGTGGGAAGTCTTTGATGCGCAAAGAATTTTTGGCGCCTACCTTCTTTGACTTTTCCATTTGTTATGTCACGTAAATTTTTTAAGTAGGCATGGACATCAGATATGGGCTACAGAAGAGTTCTTCTATAGATAAAATACTCCATTGTTATTTTGAGAAGGGACTCTTTGTCTCCTAGGAATAGTTGTCGCCCAAGACTCCTTGCCGCCCTCTCATCCTTGATTCCTCTTGGACCAAGTCAAAGTCCCTTGGGACTTTGACCATTCAAAGTTCATCTCCATGCCTTCTTGCTGAATGGGCATCCTATTTTAAAGCCATTGGATGGTCCTTTTATCTGATCTAATGGATGAAAATGATGGCACCAAGAATGAAATCCCATGACTCTTCATAAATAACTTATGTAGAATTAGCTCGAGAGTCCTTTAAATTTAAGGCACCTCTTGGACTAAGTCTACATGACGTTATTATCTGATGAGGCATTAGATTGGTTAAAGGGACATGAGATAATATTTTGAAAGGGCATGAGAAAATGTGTTGGCACCCTTACGTACATTATAAATAAGGGTGCGCACCAAGAGTCCGGGAGGAGTGAAAATTATCTTTCTTTCTTACAAGTATTTTCTATTGTTCAATTTTTTTTTCTTCCCTTCTCTTGTCCAAATCTTATCCTTATAAGGATAAGAATTCATTTTAAGATAAAGATATTAGGTAGAAAAAATTAAGAAGACAAGCAAAAAGAAAGAGAGGTAAGGAGAGGCAAGGAAGGTGACATAAAGGCTAAGGAAGGTCTTACCCATTTAATTAAAGTTCTAATTATTAGAATTTTAATTATACAAATCAGAGATACTGGTGTCTTGATCAAGTCTCTGTATGGATCAACGTTCGAGGATGAACACGTGGGCACCTGGTGGAACCCCTGACGGACTGCTACCGACAATTAGGGACAATTTAGGGTTAAGCGATAAGAGGTATGTTCTAATACTTTCTTTTATATTACAAATGCATGTTATATGATTTAATTGCTAATAAGTGAAAGAAATATGCCCTCAAGCCAATTTTATTTTTGGGATGTTCTTTGTCTTCCAGACTCATGTGATGACATTTTTAATAAATAAAGGCATTTTATTTCATCATATGCAGTGTCTTATTATTTATTTAAGATTATGATGAACTCTATAAATTAGGGCTATGATTTTAGGATTATGATGAGATCATACTTGTGAGACCTAAAATATTAAAATCCTAATTTAAATATTCCTAGTTGATGGAACATTGAGTTAAGGATCAATGTTTTTCGGTAAGACTAGCACATTCTTTGTATGCTCGATTAAGAGGGTGGTTGATCTCACAATAACTTGTGTATGATACTAATACAAGAATGTGGGTGCTCCTTAGAGAATGAGTTCACTGAATTAATCCAAATTGAGAATATCTAATGGAGTCTTATCTACATGTCAATAGATGGTTCTCATAGTAGAATTTGTGCATGTAATCCTTTGACCTAAAACTACCATAGAATCTTATATATATAAATCCATATTTTGGTTCATACTCATTCATGACTTAGTTATGTACGGGATGATCTGGATATGGTAGATTATATATATGAAGATTATGAGTAGGTTAACAAGGAATCAATCTCTCCTGGTAAGAGGAAATAGCATCCTACCTGCTTCAAACAAATAATGATTCAGGAAGACTTTGATCAAAGCATGATGAAAATTAGAAATGGTTTCTAATATTTTATTAAATGAATCATTATCATAAGATTAAAAGAGAAATGAATATGATATTGGGATTGACATATTTTCATACCCAGAGTCATATTCAGGATGCAGGAAGATCGAAGGATCTAGTTGCATGATAATTTTCATTGAAGGATATTTTTGGTATTTCCATCAAAATTTTACATCTTTTGGGTAGTCATGATACATTGCTAGACGTCAATCATATCTTGTGGGTTTGATCAAATTAAAATTTTAATTTGATCATTAAATTAGAAAGTGTTCTAAATTATGTCAAATTAGGTTGGCTTGTTTTGACCTAAATTGGTTTGGTTGAGTTCTAACTAGATTTGGTCAAATCACACCCTGACTCACTGATGGTTAGATGTGGAACTCAATGGATCACACACCAAGAGAATTGATTAAGGGTCTAATTAGATTAGACCATATTTGCAAGATGAATATGCTAGCACATATAGCAAACCCTAGCATCTGGATTCGAATTGGATTCGAATCGGCTTGTGATTTGGGCTAATTAAGATTCAATTTGAGCCAAGTAAGATTTGGTCTTGAGTTGGATTAACCTAGATTGATTGGGCTTTAGATTGGGCACCACATACCTACATCCCACATGCCAGAGAGTCTCTCTCTTGCACATGGGAAGTCTTTCATGCGCAAAGGACTCTTTGGCGCATGGAATAAGATGGCGCCTACCTTCTTTGACCTTTTCCATATGTTATGTCACGTAAATATTTTTAATTAGCATGGACATCTAATATGGGGCATAGAAGAGTCCTTCTGCAGATGAAATACTTCTTTTTCCTTTTAAATTTTTTGCCCAAAATGTTTTGTCGCCCAAGCCCCCTTGCCGCCCAAGACTCCATGCCGCCTACTCCTCCTTGATGTCTCTTGGACTAAGTCAAAGTCTCTTGGGACTTTGACTATTCAATGTTTATCTCCACACCTTCTTGCTGAATGGGCATCCCTTTTTAGAGCCATTGGATGGCTTTGTTTCATGATCTAATGGATGAAAAGGGTGGCGCCAAAGATGAAGCATTGCAACTCTTCGTAAAAACTTACGTAGAATTAATCCAAGAGTCCTTCTGCTTTAAGGCACCTCTTGGACTAAGTCTATATCTCATTTTTACTGATGAGGCATGAGATTGGTTGATGGGGTGTGAGATTTTGATGAGGAAAGGGCATGAGTTTTTTAGTTGGCACCCTTATGTACATTATAAATAGGGGTGCACACCTTGAGTCCGAGAGAGTGAACATTATCTTTTCTTTCTTACAAGAGTTTCTTTTTGTCCAATTTTCTTTCTTTCTTTCTCTTATCTTGATCTTGTCATTATAAGGACAAGAAGTCATCTTAAGACTAAGAGATTAGGAAGAAAAATTAAGAAGACAAAAGAAAAAAAGAAAGATAGATAAGGAGAGGCAAGGAAGGTGACATAAAGGCTAAAGAAGGTCTTGCCCTTTTGATTAAAGTTCTTATTATTAGAACTTTAATTACATAAATCAAAGGTACTGGTGTCTTGATCAAGTCTCTATGTGGATCAATATTGGAGGGTGAACACATGGGCACCTGGTGGAAACCCTGATGGACTGCTACCGACGATCAGGGTCAATTTAGGGTTTAGTGATAAGAGGTATGTTCTAATACTTTCTTTTATATTTCAAATGAATGTTATATGATTTAATTGCTAATAAAGTGGTCCTTGGGTTTGGGTTGATTTATTTGATTTCAAGTTTTTGCTTTGAAATTCGTGCTTCCACCCTGTACACCAAATCCAACAGTGGTATCAGAGCAAGGCTTATTAGGTTAAATCATATAATGCTTTGCTTACAGTATAATGGCATAAATGAAAAATATGATATAATACTTTTTTTTATTTATATGATGAGATCATATTGTTTTTCTTATCATAATGAGATTATGTTGTATATATTATTCTATAAAGGTTGCCCTGATATGGTGAAAAGTATTCACTATATAATGATGGTTGTCCTAGAATAATTATACATCAATTTTATCATAATTGATGCTATTAGGCATTTAGTTTGATTTAAATCAGTATGTACATTGAGACTTTTTAAATCCCTCTATGAAAAATTATATTTAGTTGTAGTATAATTAATCTATAGCTGAATCAGTCAGGATGTCTAATTGGTCAATCGGTGTCTAAGAAAAATGGTTCTTGATTGGTAAAGAGAACATGATTTTTTAATTGGTTTCATTGTCTGACCTGGCCAATTTATTGGTGTTTAAGGAATGCAATGGGGGGACTCCCATTTCTCTCCCATTTACCTGGCTGATTTGATTAATTTAATTTTAGATTGAAATGTTTAATATTATATTCACTACATTAAGGTCTTCCTTCATACTAGTTTCTTATTATGTTCAAAATCATATTAGTTCTATTATGTAACCACAAGATCTATCATGGAGAAAAATATAATATTAATCTAGTGTATTGAGATGCTTACAGCATTTTGAATATACTAGTTTGTTGTGTAACCACAAAAGTAGTTATATTTCATTTTTGACTATATAGAAATGAAGGGTTCTACTTAAACTAAAACATTAAAGTTTGTTGTGTTAACACAAGATTATTAATATTTTAGAGGCAAAAGTTCTTTTTTTGAGAGTTGCATAAAATGCAATTGGAAAGAGTTTCCTACCTTTGAACTTATAAGAAGTTTGTTGTGTAACCATAAGACTTTTTATAAGGAATTAGGATCTTATTCTCACTAAGAAAATCAATAAGAGGGTTATGATTTTTAGTGGAAGACATAATTAAATTAAAGTCCTAATTTAATTATGTTTGTCATCATGAATTGTTTGCTTATGTATTATTCTTTATTATGTAGATTAAATGGCTTCTTCACTTTCATTACGTTCAATTTTGAATTCAAATAAATTGACTGATCAAAATTATGTTGATTGGTTGAGAAATCTTAAAATTATACTCAGTCAAGAAAAACTCTCCTATATTCTTGACACTCCTGATCCTAAGCCACTAGAAAATGATGCCGCAGATGAAGATAAGTCCATATACAAGATGTGGCAAAATGATTTTCTTACTGTCAAATGCATCATACTTGCCTCTATGAATAACGAATTACAGAGACAACATGATAGCATGGACACTTAATCCATATTGGTCAATCTAAAAGAGCTTTATGGAGAGTATAATAGGACTGCTAGATATGAGATATCTAAGCAATTATTTCATGCAAGAATGACAAAAGGAACATTCGTACAAAATCATGTTTTGATGGTAATTGACCTTGTTGGGGAT
Source organism: Cocos nucifera (assembly GCA_006176705.1). Lineage (NCBI taxonomy): Eukaryota > Viridiplantae > Streptophyta > Magnoliopsida > Arecales > Arecaceae > Cocos > Cocos nucifera. The sequence goes on along the minus strand of QRFJ01004292.1, from coordinate 2,271 downwards.
AAATCCCGCTCCAGCCGAAGTCTAGCTCAATGCCCAGCCTAATGCAACCAGTAGCCGCAGAAGAGCTTCGGCAGATGGCCTTCAGCCGAACTCCCAGCACCCGAGCTTCTTCCAACTGGCCGAACTACTTAGCGGTCGAGCTCCTGAAACCCCAGCATCCGAGCTCCTTCGAACCCGTTCAGCTGGCCGAACTGCTTAGCGATCGAGCTCCTTGGACTCCAAGCGGTCGGGCTTTAACAGAATCCCCCAGCGCCCGAACTCCTCAGCGGTCGCCCCCTCGGCCGAACTCCTCAAGCAGTCGTCGCTCGGCCAAACTCCTCAGCGGTCGCCCTCGCCGAACTTCGATCGATCGAACTCTTACCGAACTCTCAAGCGTCCAAGCCTTAGCCGAAGTCCAACATCCGACCGAACTCCAACGGTCGAGCTTCGGATTCCCCTCGGCCGAACTCTTCAGCGGATGAGCCTTAGCTGCATACCTCCGCCAATGGGAGCCGAACTCCCTCCAATCTTCCTCTTCAGGAGCCCGAACTCCTTCGACGAAGGCCTTCAACCCTTCTGCAGCCATCACCATCAGTCCACCGTAAGCTCTGCAGCTATCACCATCAGTCCGCCGCAGGCGATAGCGACCCACTATCAGGTGGCGATAGCTATCACCATCAATCCACCGCACACGGCACCATCCCGTGAGACTGACTCTGCCGAACCTCGAGCGGCCCGCCAGCACGCGGCTGGAGTTGTCACCATCAAGCTCCACTATAAAAAGAACCCCTCCAAATATGCTAACTCTAATCTTTCTCTGATCTCCAAGCTCTCCTCCCCTTCTTTAAGCTCTGGAACTCATTCCGAGCACTCCATTCCTGTTGGCCAGAGCTGACTTGAGCGTCGGAGGGTCCTACCGGAGCCACCCCCACCGGCTCCGGATGGGACTTTATTTTGTAGGTCCCCGATGACGACCTCAGCAGCCTCGACCCCGGCTACCTCCGACGATGATGAGTTTCTGCACCAACAGATTGGCGCTGGAAGAAGGGAATGAAGTTCCCTTAGGCGATCTTATCGCCCTTAGGAGAGAAACGGAGAGTAGAAGTTCTTTCGTAGGAGCGGAATGAAGTTCGGCGTGAGGAAGGTTCCATGGGAAAGCGGAATGGAGTTTACCGTGAGCAGGAAAGTGGAATGAAGTTTGGCGGCAGCAAGGCCGAACTTCCCCTAAAATTTCATCATCGGAATGAAGTTCGGTGTAAGTGAGGCCGAACATCCGCTCGAGTATGACACAAAGGAAACCACTACAAAGAATTCACAGGAGGTGGAGTGAAGTTCGGGCAAGCAAAGCCGAGCTCCCACTCGAGCTCGTCGTCAAGGAAGTCCGGACAAAAGCAGCAGAGGAAGTTCTCCCACGGAGGGTTTCGCAGAAAAATGGAATGAAGTTTGGCACAAGTGAGGCCGAACTTCACCTCGAAGCTCGTCATCGAGGAAGGGGCATTATTCCTTCCGTGGAGGCTTTTGCGAGAAGGCGGAATGAAGTTCGGCGCAAGTGAGGTGAACTCCAGCCCGATTGGTCGCCAAGGAAGCCCCCAACAAAGATTTCACACAAGGAGATGAAGTTCGGCCGAGCACACAACCACCAGGGCAAGCAAGGACTCCCTCCGGTATGGCTCCAAGGAACTCTGACACTGGGCATAAAGTTCTCCCGAAGTTTTACAACTAACTCTTGAGCTCACACAAGGCCCCGATAAAAGGACGGAAGAAGTCCTCCCGAAAGGTTCCGCAACGTCTCGCTTTCTAACTCGATTCTCAGCAATTAAAAGAGCCAGCTGCCAAGACCAGAAGATTACAGTCTACCCAACAGCACGGTCGACTCGCCCATCGCGACCACGGTCACATGCTGAGAAATCATCCACTGCATTAAGGAGCTCGTCAGGAAGGAGCAGCTGGAGAGTCGGCTAAGGGCTCCATACAAAAAACTCCTAGGTCGACCGCCTCACACGTCATCAACGTTCCCGGGAGGAGTTGTACATCGGTGTGGCTCCAAGCGAAAAGCCAAGAGCTTGCTCTAAATCGAGAAGGCGCATGGTTAGAGGTCGTCTCGATGGACTTACAGCCTGAGGGGGAGTCTGAGGAACAACGCCCCAACGACCCCTCAAATGGGGAGGCTGTCCGTAATCCCACGGCAAATTCTCCCTTGCAATAATTATTCCCTGGCGCAGAAATATGGTCACAGGGGATGGAGTCAAATAGTCGTATTGGGAACTGGCACCTCGTGCTAACGGGTCGGAA